>VDFB02252616.1:102505383-102535532 GCA_007258455.2 Sequoia sempervirens | reverse complement strand
ATGAGATCGATTACTACTTGGGATCTCTTGAAGAATGCATTTATGAGGAAGTACAAAGTTCCAATCAGCCCCTTAGAACTATATTGGCAATTCATGGTGATTCATAAGGAGGTCAGTGAACCAATCAGCTCCTTCAACGAATGGTTCCACTGAGCATACACAAGGCCACATGCTCCATATGTGCTCAATGATGCCACAGTCTTACCCATATACTATGCTTCTTTGGAAACCTTACCACAACATTGGTGAAAAGAATGAACCCACCACTAGCCAAATTGGTGGACGCATATGCTGAAGTAGTTATAGCCAATACTGACCTAGGACAAAATATCTCTAGTCCGCTGCCTTCCATGGGGTAGGAAGCTCATCCTATGTGGATTCAAGGACTTAATCAGGCACTACAACATTAGACACCCCTCATGAATCAAGTACCATAGCTTCCTATGGTTCCTCATCTGAGCCAACCTATGAATCAAGCACCCCCTGTGCCTCAACAACAACAGGTTTACTCACAACAACCTTAAGTGCCACTATACCTACAATTGTCGAAGTTCCCTCCAACTCAGTAGAACCAACCATTAGCACAACCTATCTTTCTCTAGAATCAAACACCATAGCCAAATAGTGTCGAGAAAGACCATTTAGAAGAGTTGACAGAGCTGATCAGGGAAATTTCCATGGAATGATGCATCTCAACAACTAAAATAATTAGTTGCAGGCTTCTCAATGTAGCATTCAAGCCAACCTTAATCAAGAAAATAGGGAAAACCATGAGGTGGGTGCCTCATTAAGTCATAATTGCGAGTGAGGGCAAGGCCCTAGTTAGAATATTGAAAGGAGACCCTCATAGAGGTAGAAACGAATGTGGAATACAAGGCCAAACAATGGAGGTGTACCCACTCCTCTTGATCAACCTGATAGTAATGAGAATAAAACCACTGGAGTGTATCTCACTGAAGTTTCCCTATCCAAATGGTGTAGGATTCACAAGACAAGTAGGAATTTTGAGCTAGATTGTCTCAAGTTCCTCATAGTAACAGAGATCTTTCAAGTGGAAGTTTACAATGACATTGATAGTGCAAGTTGTAGGGACAATTTTATCCAAGCCATATGACTCTTCCATGCTTGTGGTCAACCAAGCCCCATTTTTGTGAAGCAAAAGCAATGAGCCTGAAAGTGTGGCCACATCCTCAAAGAATGAAGAAGTAAAAGAGGTAAGTAACGAAGAAGCTTTATCTCAGCTCTTTACTTCAATAGATAATGGTCCACTAGATGAAGAAGAGTCTCATAAGGATGAAGTTCAAATTTTCCATCAAAGAGCCTCCCCATATAACTTAAGAAATAGGCAAGTAGGAGGACTATTCACCACTTCCATTTTGCCTAATAATTTCAGCACCCCACCTGATCCCAATGCTAGCAACAACCTTGGCTATCCCTATGTTCCTACATAATACTTGAACAAAAACAAGCAGGAAAATCAAACATAGAACCAGCCAGCTAGCTCATCTATAGGTAGATCCTTCGAGGCTGAAATTGAACAAATGGGGGAGCATGTTGCTGAAGAATTCAAGAAAGTCAAAATTAGCCTGTCTACTTTTGAGCTACTGAAGGTTCTGACAGTCTAGCATGCATTCTTTAGGGTAATCAACATGACCCCCTCTTCTAAGGCAACACAAGAAACACTAGCCAAGGTCTCTTTCAAAGAGCCCCCAGGTGAACCTATAATCCAAGAGATCATAGGTGAAAAGAAAGATGTCTTGACCAATCAAAAATTTGGGAAGAAACCAACTAAAGAGCATAATCCAGTGCAAACCAAAGAGAATGACAAGAACCAAGTGGCCCAAGCCGACACACATGTAGGGTTATTTCAAGGAAAACTCAAAATGCCACCCTTCCTTACAACAATTAGAATATTTGGGAAGAATTTTCATAATTGTTTGATTAAATCTAGAGCATCAACCAATTTCATTCCTTTGGTTGTGTTCAAGGCTCTTAGAATTTTCCCCACATCTTCAAGAAGAAAAGTAACTTAATTGGGAAAAATTGAGGTGAACATAATTGGGAAATCAATCATATCCCAATGCAGATCATTGCAGATAAAAGAGTGTAGTAGGTTATTGACATCTAGGTTGTGGATATTCCTAACACATATGGAATAATCTTGGGATGATACTTCTCCCAAGCATTGAATGGGTATGTCGCAACTGATTTCTCTCACATGCGGCTACCATGGAAGGGGCTACCAAACTAAATTTGCATAGATCGGGAGCCTCGCATGAAGTTCATGATCACAAAATATAACAACACCAATGAGGTGTTGTTTATTGAAACAAAATTGGGTGATTATTTCCCCATTACTTATTAGGAAGAATCGAAGCCTCAAGAAGAAGAGATAATCGTAGAGGTATTCTTGGTGCAATGTAGCCCTCTTGCTGACATAACTTGGGCACCTTAGAGCATAGAAATGCTAATAAAATTAGAAGATGACGAGTCTTATGAAGATGGTAACTTAGGACTGCTATATGGATTCCAAGACTTCATGGAAAAATACATACAAGATCAGCTCAATCTAGGAGCAAGAATGGATTTCCAGGAGCTCCTACTGCCTAGCTAGTGTAGGGTTCATAATGCTGCTCACTCTAAATTTGAGTGTTGCTTGTGTCAAAAAATAGTGGAGTACATCAAAGGACAAGCCACATCTCAAATGGAGCTACAGACTAGACAACCTGCCACCAACCATGATGAGCTAGTTTATGTTCCAAGAATGGTGAACATAGATGTGCAACCAAGGAAGGATCACACATGGTTGGCCCCGAAGTCAAAGAACCTTCCAAGTTTTGGATGCTATGCTTCGATGGATCCAAGTCCAAGAAGGGAGTCCGTGTCAGATTTGAATTCATTAGCCCCATGGGTAAGACCTACTTCGCTGCTCATAGGCTTCAATTCTATTGTACTAATAATGTAGTAGAATATGAGGTGTTAGTTCATGGTATTTTAATGGTTCTAAGGAAGAAAGTCAAGATGCTGCAAGTATTCGGTGACTTAGAATTGGTAGTGAAACAAGTCAAAAAATTATACTTCTGCCATGATAAAAGACTAGAAAATTATAGGCATAGAGTTTGGGATCTTTTAGAGAGCCTAGATGTATTCAACATACAACTGAACCCTCATTCTCAGAACCATACTACTAATGTCTTCACTCAAGTAGCCAACACATTATAGCCACTCTCTTTGCTAGGACTCAAGAGATTCACTGTTGAGTTGAGCTCCATCCCATCTATGCCAGATAATGTTACCCATTCCTAAGTATTCAACAATGACAAGCACATCCTGAAATTTACCACTAGTTCTGATGTTTTTGCAACCCAAATAATTGATGAAGCCAACCCTCAAGAAGCTAAACTGGATATAGAAGGGGTCATCAATCTAAAAAAAACACTATAACTAGAGGCATGGTTCAATTTAAGTGCATATTTGACTTGGATTAGATTTGAGACCAAGATCAACAAGTGAAGAAGGATTCCATAAATAACTAGTGTGACACCCACAACCTCATAACAATTGAGCAAGTCAAAAATGCGCTCATTGGCAAGGTATGCACGCCGGAAGAGAAGAAATGAATCATTGATACTTTGTGTTGTAACTATGGGAAATTATTCTAGGGTTAGCAGATCTAATGCATAAACATAAAAACCCAAAGTAATAATGAAGTGCAAAGGATAAACAAGAAAACAAAATGAAAGATCTCACCAAATGTCTTCAATCTCCATGGCTGACCTCCATTACACCTTCTCAACTTGCTGCAAATATGATGTTTTCCTCAGATTTGTGATGATCAAACTAATGACAATGATAAGCCCTAAGCAGATGTTGAAGGATTTGAGATGACAACATGAAAATACTATGCTAATATACAACTAGTGAGCATGAAATTATGTCTAGATTCTGCCAAAGGAGATGCTAATATGACTATGACAAAATAACAATAATGCAAGAGTATGACAAGATTGCAAAAGTATGACAAAGACAAGATAGCATGAGATTGCAAGATGACATGAGATGAGAAATGAGACCAAAATGTCCATTTTATAGAAAATGCAATTTTGAGGGAATGGTCAAGATTAAAAGTTGACAAGTGCCCTAGAATCAATGGACAAGATTCAATTTGATAACCCATAATTAGGGTTAGGGAAATATTAGGGAGAATTCAAAATGAGTAGACAAGATTGATTTTTAGAAAATCAAATCAAGGGTGGATAATGCATGTGACAAGAGATAAGACTGGCACAGAAAAATAGGTGACTTGGAAAATCAAATAATAATAGATATTAATTTTATTTTTAGAGAAAAAGACTATTTTGAATTAAAAATTAATTTTAATTCAAAAGGTGGGACCACATGAGAGTAAATAATTAATTTTAATTATTTACTAAGAAGAAGGGAATGTCAAATGAGATAATTAAATAATTAAATAATTAAATAATTATTTAATTTAGAGAAGATGACCAATAATTAAATAAATTAAAGAATTTATTTGATTATGAGAAGACTTTCAAAATTAGTGACATATTGAATAAATAAATAAAATTTATTTATTTAATAATCAGGAAGACCTAATGGACTAGGATAATTAAATAATTTAAGAAATTTATTTAATTATAAGAGGACTTTAGACAATTAGTGATGTATTAAATAAATAAATAATAATTTATTTATTTAATAACCAAGAGGAATAAGAAAGACATGAATTAATTAAATAATTATGAATTATTGAATTAATAGTCAGAAGTGGACCAAAGACATAATAAAAATGTCTTAATTATGCTAGGAAGAAAATGGCACAAAAATGGAGCTTGCAGGCCTAGGTCATTTTTATGTGTCTACATTTTGCCCCTCTTTGTCATAATGCAGCATGTCACATTGTGGAAAAGAAAATAAGTCAGAGTCATGCCCCAACAAAGGTACAGAGTATCTATGCCCTCTCAAAAAAAATTTTAAATTTTGAGCCGGCAACAGAAAAATTTGAAGTGTCCCGATAAGTCAATATGATGACCAAGAAGAAAATGGCACAAATGATTTGTGATTTCGAGGAGTTTAAGGTAGCTAAAAGTGTGATCAAAGTTGGTCAAAAGAGCCTCTAGTAATAAAAAGGTTTGAAAAATACCATTTTGACTTTATAAATAGGTTGAAAATGAGGTAAAAGTCAATTCATTTTCATTGTTTACCTTAGTTATTTTGAGAGCTTAGAGCGAGGAGGACCTTAGCAAACATGGTGATTCTAGTGACCAAGCATTGCAGGGAGATTATGCGGACCTTCAGGTGACTAGAGGGCTCAGAGTCAGTGGTATGTACTCCTAACCCACTTTATGGTTTTATCACTTTTCGTGCAATTTTTAGGTTTTTAGGGCCAAGAACGAATGCGTCGTGATGCATATGTGTTCACATAAGCTGCATTCACTTTTGCGTTTGATGCATTTGATGTGTTATGATGCAAATTTAAGGAATCATTAGGATAGAACCATTAGGTGTGTCGCATTCGCTAGAAATCACAACGTATTTGTAAAATTGAACCACAATTGAAAGGTGAAACATTTCATTCGCCATATGGGTATGTGCAAGATCATCATGGAAAAAATAGGCCCTTAAGTGGGCAAAAAATTAAAAAAAAAATAGAGTTAGGCAACTTGATGTAAAATCTCCCTTGAATAAGTTATCTAAATTATTTCCAAAAAATACATGTAAGAATAGAATCTATAGAAATTGAATGTTGTTTCTAAACTACTAGGTTTGTTTTTTAAAAAATCTATTTTAGTGAAAATTTGAAATTTCAATGCAAAGAGGTAATTAAATTCCCAAAGTGGAAAAATAAGTAGGTGTCTGTTTGACCACCTTAACCACAATAAAATGATAATATTTTTTTATATATCTTTTATATATAAGTAGAGGACTCCATGTCCTAATGTGATGCATATTTTTGTAATTTTTTTCCCAAATTATGAATTTTTTATTACAAATTTTAAAAATATAAAAATTGTATGCCCTAATTAATCTTTAACCTGGTCAAAACTTCATGAAATTGAATTTTTTAATCCTATAGTATTAACCATAGAATGTGATACATGTGTTTTGAATTCAAAAATGTTTTTCTAACTGTACCATCAATCAGGACTTTATTCATAATTTGAATAGAAAATGAATAATAATTACTTATTAAATTCAAAGTAAAGCATAATTTATTTTGGTGGAAAGCTGAAAATTTCCTTTAAAAACCCTTTTCATTTCATCAAGTTTGGGTAAAAAAAAGTCATCAGCCACATACCCATCATATTGCCATTTTTTGGCCCATCATGATCCTGCACATACCCATATTGCAACGCATTTGCAAACTAAAATGACACAAATGCCAAAATTTGTGATGCAAGTGCATTGTTGTGACACAATCGTGAGCAGGAATGATGCATTTGATAGATCAAGACACAATTGAAGGATGAAATGATGCAAATGCTTTTTTGCGACATAATTGAAGTCAACGCAACACATTTTCCTTTGACTTTGACCAAGGCTGACTTTGTTTCATTTGAAATTTTGGATGCTTTTGAGTTAAACAAAGGATAATAATGATTGTCTATAAGGTGTTGATGTGGTGTTTTTCCATGTGTAGTGATAGTTAGCATCGATCTACACGCATGAGAGTATGCCATCAACCTATAGGTTTCGAGATCAGCTGAGCAAGAGGGAGCGATGACAGTTGATTCGATTGGGCCTGTATTATGTTACCTATATGCTCGTTATTCAGAAAAATAGGGGACTACTAATTGCATTATATGAGAGATGGCACTCAAAGATATACTCATTCCATTTTTTGGTAGGAGAGGCCACTGTTACTCTTGAGGATGTTTACTGTATTCTGCACCTATTGATCTGAGGGGAGTGGATCTTATATGACCCACATAACAGCTACCATACATTTACTACTTACTATCATTACCAGGGTGTTGGATTAGGTATTGAGGGATATGAGATCTACTGGGAGTTTATGGTGGAGAATTATGTTCATTTTTATGCATTGTTGGCAACACTAATCGGTGGGGCATTCATTCTAGATTGTTGAGGACACAGGTTTGCCATTGGTTGGGGAGATGTTTTGGTGGGTATGAGACGGGACATGACCATGTATTCTTGGGGACCTTTCCTATTAGGTATGCTTTATCATCAGCTTCACGAGGTAGCCTTTAGGAGGGCATAGAGCATTGGGTGTGGTACAACATTCCTAATGATTTGGGCATGGGAGCATGTGGCTATCTTCCGACCTCTTATCTAGAGACCACAACTAACAGATGGTATGCCCTATGTTTGTTATTATGTTGGTGCTCTGTAGTAGACAAGGGTTGGGGAGACAAGTTGGTGGCGGCATCAAATCAATATGATGATATCATTCATTTGGAGGCCATACAGAAACTGTGGGTAGTGGGAGGATGAGGATGATCATCTCAACTTATGCAGATAGTTTTGTTATTTGATTAGTAGGACAGTGTAGAGTTAGGTGATCATAGAGATGTACCTACTATAGAGAGTTCTACGAAAATTTCATGAGCAGTAGGGTGTACCTATAGGCATGACCGAGTATGCAAGATCTTCCAGAGAGTCAACCTGGTGTCCACCTATTTTGGTTCCTTTCACAAAGTAGCAGATTGATGGGCTCATGGCACAATAGTGGGGATGGAGGGGTGGAGCCATAGATCTAGGTACTACAGCTAACTATGACTTATGGTGGTAGACACATTAGATAGTACCACTAACAAATCCAAATGGTCCAGCATTGATTGACAAGAGATTAGTTATACCATGTGTTCCACAAGGTGGGCAAGGCAGAGGTCTAGGGTGAGATGAAGGTAGGGATAGAGGTAGGGGTGGAGGGAGAGATGGAGATGATGGAGATGATGAAGGGGATGGTAGGAGATGAAGGAGAGATGGAAAGAGGTAGGCCAAGAGGGTACGATAGTGTGTACCCTTTGGTATCGATCCCCGAGGTAGCCGACGAGGATAGAGAGGAGGAGGAGGCTAGACAAGAGCAGAAGGAGGTGATACATGAGCAGGAGTAGGAGAGATATGAGGATCATGCTGCCAAGGAGGACGTCAGAGGGAGGTAGGAGGTTGGATGAGAGGAATTCTAATAGGAGGAAAATATGGAGATTGAGATGCCGCGAGATGAGGGAGTCGGTGGAGAGGAGGATGTGGGGGAGGACGATGATGATGGTGGAGATGATGATGAGGCCATTGATGAGGTTGAGAGGTTACTGAGATGGAGCATGGTGGAGGGAGAGGAGGAGATACCATCTGGGTCGCCATTACCACATGACACCATGATAGATCAAAGGGTCACAGATTTACAGAGGAGACTAGATGAGAGTTCAACACAAGTCAGGGCATTGCAAGATGAGCTAGAGGTGGTCAAGGTAGAGCAAGATTAGGTAGTGATCTGCTAGTAGGAGGCAGCCCAGTGGTGTATAGAGTTTTCACGCCTATGTATAGGACCATCGACAGCCATGGCTCGAGAGTTCTCTAGGGTGAGTGTGTGGCTTGGGAAGTACAAGTTACTATATGAGCAGGTGGTGCCGCTTGAGAAGAGAGATCCCACTTTGACGAGGACATAGACGAGGAAAGGCAACAACAGTAGGTTAGGGAGTGGAAATGGTAGTTGGAGTAGTGTAGGATGGTCCACCTCTTCAGGGCAGTCATCAAGACATAGATCTGGCCACTCTCACAGGCATGCCTCATGTCACAGGTCAGGGTACAGCCACAGGTCTTCTAGGTCAAAGCATAGGTCATCATATATCTAGCCTCCTGCAGTAGACCCATTAGTTACAACATTAGTGTAGCCCTCGGTAGCCCTTCCCTCAGTATCACAAATACAAACTATGGTGGCAGATCCTTCTACATCATAGACATAGGTGATAGTTACCATGATGGCATCCATTCCTTTGACTGAGCATCGGTCTCCAAAGTCTTCCCCTCAACAAGATGAGGAGAGTGCTTCATAGCCATCTTATTTTTTTATCTTCATGACATTTCAGACACATGTATTATGACATTTATGTTTTGACCATTGAGCCTGCGAACACATATTTTTGGGATATCTCATAACTCTATCCTCTGACATTTTTTATTTTGAGATAATGTTATATATATGATGCATTTTTGATGTGGCCCATATGTGTGTTATGTGATGTGATTTGACGTATGCATTATGATGATGCAATTATGATTACCATGTGATGCCTATGTGGGTTATGCATTTATGATTCCTATGATGATGATGTTATTTATATGCCATGTCATCTATGCATTTATGATGGTTATTTATGATGTGGTGCCATGATAATGATATGTGTTATGATGATGATGTTATGCCATGGACGATACTACTATGCGTAATGTATTTATTTGAATGGATGTCATATTTATGATAATGTTAATGCATGACTACATATGTATGATGTAATATGTGATGCATTATTATATGTGATGCAATGTTTATGGTTTTAATGATACCAATGATGTGTGTATGAACCTAATGCAATGCCTATATGATCATGCATGTACTTATGTTTTTGCATGTCACAGGATATCCTCGTGAGATGGATGAGATGGGATGGCAAGACAGAAGGAGATGAAAGTTAGTGTGAATACCAAATCCTTCAGCATATTACTATAGGACTTTAAAATAATTTTGCTCTTAATCATCATTGGGCAGACTATTGTAATGGCCAACAAAAACCATGATATCACATAAATCAAGGTGTGCAAGGTTGTGCCATCACATAAGACAAGCAGTCATAGACAAGGATGATCATGACTCATACTAGGAGCGCAATTGTCCCAGTCTTTTGTCATAACCAACCACAAGCAAAAGATAAGAGAGACATGAAAGATGAGCCATGGAACGCCATTTCTCCTCTAAATCTTGTTGTCAAGACATCCTTGAGGAACTAGCAACATGATTGCCAAAAATAAAAGATAAGCCAAACATGATATGTCATTGCTTCTCTAAACTCCGTTGTCAAGACATTGCTGAGAAACTAGTAACATGACTGCCAAAAAGACAAGACAAGACCATCATCATGATACATCACTGCTTCTCTAAATCTCGTTGCTAGGACATTGCTAAGAAACTAGTAACATGATTGCCAAAAAGACAAGACAAACATGATACATTGTTGCTTCTCTAAATGTCATTGCCAGGAAATTGTTGAGAAACTAGTAACATGACTGCCAAAAAGACAAGACAAGACCATCATCATGATATGTCGCAGCTTCTCTAAATCCCATTGTCAGGACATCGTTGAGAAACTAGTATCATGACAAAAGGTGCAAAATACATAATGTAAAGTGTTTGCCAAGTGTGTTGGGATACCAGACGTTTTAATGTCAAGATGTTTGGTTTGATGATACCAAAGTATCAGATGCCAAAGGTTGCCAAATTTTCCAAGTGTCAAGAGTGTCAGATTCAAGGACACATCCTAAATAATGTTGATGTCAACAGGGTTAATCCTCCAATGTCGAGAGGATCCCTTAAAAATTCCAGATGATAATGACTGTACCTAGGAAGGAAACATCCTAAAATATAAATGACAGAGGCTATTCTTCAGAAGGACACATCTGAAAAATAACCAAGAGTTTGATTGTTTGACTTTGTTTTGATTGAGTTTGATTTTTTTTATTGACATTTGAATATTTGTCTTGATTATTGTTGACTAAATATCGACAATTACCAAAATTGTTTGTCATAGTTTGCATATTTTGAGATGACTTGATTGACTTGAATACTTTTGACGTGTGTGTCAGTGTAGTGTCATGAACCCTAATAGACTAACCTAGTGCGGCCTTGGGGGCTCATCTATAGATGGCCTTGCCTATGTCATACACTCATAGACCTCATAGTTCGACACATCCAATGACTTTGTCTTGATGACCAAAGATTGAGCCATGATTTTATTTTGACAAACCTAAAAGGACTTACCTAATGTCTTGGGGGCTCATCAACAGATGGTCTTTCCTATGTAGTAAATGCACAGAGACAATGTAGTTTGGATGAAAGACTAAGACTAATTGACTCAACATAATTGATAAGAAATAACTTTGTTTTTGTGTTTTCTTTAGGACATTTTTTGATTTTTAGGATTTTTTTTTTTAGGATTTTTTATTTTAGGATTTTTTAGGACTTTTTAGAATTTTTAGGATTTTTTAGGACCTTTTCTAATTTTTAATATTTTTTTAGGACTTTTTCTAATTTTTAAGATTTTTTCAGAACTTTTTCTGATTTCCAATAACATGTGTGATACCCACTGCAGTCGTGTGATCCAAAGTTTTCCCCTAGTCAGGAATAGGACTTAACCAATTAGACTAGTACAAAAAGGTCATGTATAGGGTGACTAGTGAGAAACATGTAGGACTTGATGTTAATGGTTATTAACCATGGGAGAAGATGATTAGGTTGTTGTAATGGATGCCAAGGTGATGTCAAAAAAGTGGTTTTTTATTATGGACCAAGTTAGATAAAGTGACTATAGATGGCAAAGTAATGACCGGCTACACATGATGCCTGTTTGCCAAGTTTTCACCATGGTACTTATCCAAAGTACCTATTTACTAGGTTTTCACTTTTGGATGAATTATTTCTCTTTACTATTTTTTCATTTTCTTTTTTTTTTGTCACCAAGATGCCCATTTGCCAGGTTTTCATCAAGGTGATGAATTTTTTGTATTTTTCACTTTTTTTGTATTTTCCAAGTTTTCAGCCCGAATTTCTGATGCTATGCATAGAACTTGCGAAGGTGCAGACTATTGATAGGCTCTATAAATTGTTCACCATTTGGGGTAGCCAATTGATATGCCTTAGAACAAAAAGAGGATATGATGATGTAAGGACCCAGCCAATTAGGTTCAAACTTGCCAAGATTTTCTCTGTCAGCCTGATTCTTAGGATTTTGCATGAGAACTAGATTGCCAATGTCAAACCTTCTAACAATGAATCTCTTGTTGTAGTGGTGACAGAGCCGATTTTGATATTCCTATAAATGGTTCAAGGATTTTTTCCTGCTTTCATCTAACATCTCTAACTCATGTAGTCATGATTATCTATATTCTTCATAGTCTATTAGACCCTTCATGGAGAGTCTCAAAGATGGAATCTTGATCTCGATGGTGTTGATGGTGTTTTCTGCACAGCAACAACTCAGACAGAATACAAAATCCTATCTCTCTTGAAAGGTAATCTCCAATAATGACTTACTGAAAATCACCCCAAGGTCTCTCGGGTGTTAGGTCATAACAATGCGTAAAACAACTCAGATGAAATGTGAAATTGCTGGTAATCACAATCGGACCTTACTACAAGCAAACTAAACCTTTTCCATTTACCAGATCTAACAATATGATGGTCTTGAATCCTAAATCTAACCGAATAACAAAGAAATTGCAAAAGATAGGGGTGCAGGGAAGGTAATAAAATCTAAATTATTGAACAGACAAGCAATGCAAATGACATATATTTGGAATGGACCTATCTCAAATAACCAATTCCTGTTCGACCCACAAGGCAATCTCTACAAGAACAGTGCAATCTTCTGAGGAGTATAAATTTTCAAATCATAGACTTGCATCTACAACCGAACTTAAGCACATTTGAATATATATGGTCCAGGTTGACTTCACCAGCCTACTACAATCAGATAGTTACTGGGAGTGTAGACCAAAGATAGCTACCAACATTCCAAATATGAAATCACATACACCATTTATCTAACTAAACTAATTTATTTCTAAATAATAAACCCTAGATCTTCAAGCAATGTGAAAAATAGAACAAAAGAACCATGCAAGATGAGATAACACAAAGGATTCCACCAGGAAAACCACAATGTCTCCAATTGTATTAATCACCCAATGCTGCAACAATTCAACTGTTCTGAATATGATATCTGCTTTAAGAAATTCTAAAACTCTAACTATTGCTCTTGCTAATCCCTACTATCCAAATCTTCTCTTCTTACAATAAGGCAAAAAATGCCTATTTAACCAATTAATCCCAGAACATGTCGGCCCAGCCAAACATTTTACAATAAAGATAATAACAAAACCGCCAAAACAGGTCGGCCAGGGAAACAAACTAAGGCACACATTTAATGCCATCATCCAAGTCGGCCAAGGCACAATCCCCAAGGAAATCCGGTCCAATGCATGCCCTATGATAATAGGGAAGCACAAATCTCGAGATAAACACTAACCGCTGCTTCCCTTGTCCTTTCTCCGCGCTGGTGACCCTTGGACCCTCAAGAAAACTCCTTCCAACTCAGCAACAGGTGGTAACGGCAAAACTTTGAGCCGGCATTTAATTGACTCAATCCCCTCATTGGACCGCTCAATGGTCCCCTTCCAATCCTTTCTGCTGGTTAGGTATCTATCTATCACTGCCAAATATGTAGCCGCATCATCAAGCATATGGCCAGTGACAACCTCATCAGAATCCGGGGCATAAACCTCATGCCACCATTCCTTCAATTGATCCAAACTCAGGTACTTGGGAGCTATCTTATTCCTCCCTGTCATCACTTCAAAAAATGCAATGCAACCATCATAGATTGCAGTAAGGTCGGCATCAATGGCTTTTCTTCGTTTCTTTATCTTTTTCAGGGCTCCCTGCCTGATCTGTAATGCTTCGAACCATTCCCACGGTTCATCCAACCTGGAAGAGGGAAGAATTCCATCCCTGCCCAATTGTTCCCTGCCATGTCCCAGAATAACCTTTGTCTTCTGCAACAGAGAATCGACATCATTCATATCCTGAGAAAGGATACTTTCCATTAGCTCTTTTCTTTGGACTGCATCCTTGCCAACTGACAGGATCTCCTTAATAGCTTCATCTCCTTGTGTCCGAACACTCATCAACCAGTCCATGGCAGCTTGTGTGGAAGCCTTCATCTTCTCTATACCAGAAATTGTTTCCTTCGGCAGAAATCCGGGAGTAGAAGAGGAGGACGGATGGAGGGACTGTAGAGGTTTCATGACCTCTTCTAAGCTTTTCCTCAACCTTTCATTTTCCCTTTTCAATTCCCTCTTTGTCTGAGTCTCCTTCCTCAACCTATCCAGAATCACAGCACTTGACCCCTCGAATTCCTCAATGTCTTGTTCTAGGGAAGCTGGCCCAAGGTTAATGGTTTGGACACTGTAATCCTGGCCTATTACCTCCTCCCTTGTTTTATCTGCAGCAGGGGTGGCGATGTGTACTACACGGTTATGCACCTCATCCCTTTCCACCCGGGAAATTATCTTAGCTGCCTTCTTCTTTTTCCCCTTTCCAATCTGAGATAACATTGCATCCCAGTCGAGAGGAGTGTCTTCTACTATCACCTGTTTCTTCCTTGCTATTTCTTTTTCTAACCAGTCCGGGGCTACAGGGTCCGTCCGGATTCCTTCTGCGCCAGTTTTCCCCGGGTCCTCTATGGCTTTCTCCTCTTCTGTTACTGCCACCTCGACTTCTCCTTCTTCTGTTGCCTTGTCCTCATCCTTCTCTGGGGGGTGTTCACCTTGGTCCATCTCCTCAAATCGCAACTCAGGAAGTACCGGCGATGGAGTTCCAGCGGGGATGCTCTTCTCTGGTTCTGGGGATCCGCGGCCCTTCTCACTCTCCGGAGAGTCCTCGTATTGCACCAAGGGAGAAGTGTGCCCTTCTTCTGTCTCTACCTCGAGCCCGGCAGCCTCACTGAATAATGCCCCTTTCTCAAACGGCTCTGCTTCTCCGCTGATTTCCTGCTCATCCGGATTTACCGGTTCTGTTACACCCTGCGGAGGAAAGACAGGTCTGTCCTGTTCAGTGGCTGGCAATATTAGAGAAGAAACCTTCGGCTGTGCAGCATCCTTTGGGGACGGAGTTCTGGATCTTCTGGTGTATACTTTGGTCTTCTCCCCTCCGGAACTTTCTACATCCACAACCGGAGGCTCATCCTCCGAAGTCGTTTGGCCTTTCTTTTTCGCCACCCTTGTAGTTCTGGCCTTCTTGGGCGGTGGAGGAACATCCTCCTCCTCAGCTTTCTCCACCTCCTCCTCGTCCGAGGACCTGCTGATAGTCAGGGTCTTCCACCTGCGTTTGCCGATAGGTTTCCTTTTTGCTGCAGGTTGAGTCCCCTTAGGGCTTCTGACCTTGATTTTGAAAGGAGAGGCCTTGGCTGTTTTCCCTTTGGGGTCCTCTTCCCCGGATTCCTCTGAAGTGGACATGGGGTTGAGATTCCCCATCAGGTCGAAAGTGAGGGGAACATCGGCATTTTCCAACACCCAGACCTCATGTTTGATCCAAGCAAAGGTATATTTTAGCACCGGAGCCATTAAGTCCTCCAACTCTGTCACCTCAGGCTCATTCCAGTCAATATCCGCTACTGACCTATCCTTGATGGGCTCATAGACATGGTCCTGGACCAATTTTCCATCATCCTCCAGCTGATCTGGAATCAGCTTCACATTGTACTGCCTAATTGCCTCCACTGGCAGCCGGGAATACCTTTTCCTTCGTGCATCAAGGTCATCCTTGATGTTGACCCAGTAGTCCTCCAAGTCCTCCTTGTGCCTGTATTCCCGGGTAGCCCTTTTCTGTGCCCCTCCGGTGATGTCAAAATTCATTCTCTTTGAATGGAAAGAGAATCCATAGGCTGCCAATTCCTCACCTGCAGTATGAGCTGATTGAATGGAAGGACACATCACATCCACGCCAATCCCAAGAGGGAAGTCACCTCCAAAACCAGTTTTATGTTTCTCCTTCTTGACCACCGTATCGAACTCACAAATTTGTCTTACGACCTCCAGTAGCACTATGTGGTCCGTAGGATACCTGGGCAATCTGTAGGGAGCAACGGGGCATCCATCAATCCGGAGATAAGTGAAAGTGGGGAAATGGATGAACCAGGCCCCATAATTCCTAATCAACCCCCTAGCCCCATCGGACAATCTGATGTGCTCCGCATTCTGAAGGGTCCGGGTAATGTGCATAGTGAAGGCATCGTTGGCCCTCCTATAATCTCCGTGTCCGAGGTGCAATTCCGGATAGACCTCATAGATAATGTCCTGTCCAATAGCTCCTGCCGGAGTCAGTCCCTTATAGGGATAAGAGATGGCCAGTATATATATAACAAAGGAGGACATGGTGAACTTCTTTCCTTCCAAAACATTCCTCAGTTGCCTATCTATTTCCGCACTGATAAGTCCTGCCCAGTGGTAATTCGTTCCTTGGCCTATCTTGGTGATCACATGGACCATCCAACTTTCCCATACCCCGGCAGTTTTAAGTCCAGCCACCCTGCTCAACAGTGTGATGGCATCATAAATATCCGGCCTAAACTTCACCCTGTGCAACTGTTTGGGAAATTTAGAGTGGTGAGACTTGGGCTTCTCAAGCCATGAGTTGATAAGCTGTTGAGCCTTAACTGGCTCGTTCTCATAATACGTGCGAGCAGTGTCAATGTTTAGGGCGCAGACCGAGGGGAGATCCGGCATGCTGAAAGCTCGGGCAATGGAGGCTGGACTGAAATTTGCCAACACCCGCCCCTCAGTACTAACTACCATCTGTGTGTCAAAGGCGTACTGCCTAGCACACTCCAAAATCAGCTCGTAACACTGGACTGCTGGAGGGAACCCTGCCACGTGCACCAACCCTGAGTTCATCATCCCTTGCCTCAATGCCGATTGGTCCTTCTCAGCTGTTCTCTGTTTGAATTCTTCATAACGCCAGGCACCAACGTTGGTATCAGACACATCTGCCCACACGGAAGATATCTTACTCTCTGGGACCTGACTCCTCATGTCTAATCTCAATTTTTCTGTCTCGGAAACTGCAGATGCCCCCGCACCACCTTTGGACTTCCCAGCAGCAGCTTTGCTTGATTCAGCCTGCACATCCAAGAACTATTATTAGAATCTAATCATTAAGCTCATATTCATCCAAAAGGTTAGCATACATCATACAAATCCATTAAAACCAAATGCCAATTGCCAATTTTCCGAGATCCGGAGAAATCAAATAATCCGGGAAAATCATATAATCCAGGAAAATACATTCGGGGCAGAATTTCGGAGAAATCCGACCCAAACGGACTCCTGCCACCAAAGCACTATTAGCCATGTAAATCATTAATATGCTCGAAATCAAAGGAAAATCATCAATTTTACTCTTTGGCAATCAAGAAATAGACATCAACAATCACTCCACCAATTCCCTCATCAAAATATACAACAGAATGCAATCAGACAGGAAATCCGGAAAAATCCGAATGGGACGGACTTTCGCGGACAGCATCAAATGCACCGGAAATTAACTCTGTCCGCGGAATAAAAGGAAACCGGGAAAATCCGGGAGACCAGAAATTCCGCGACAGCCTCGGAAACCCGAAAAATGGCAAAACGTGCACCAACACAGGAGCGACCACAAGATCTTCAATATCAAAGCTCGAATGAACCCAAAACCGACGACAATTACCAGACTCGAATATGTAAAGAGTGTCCAACACTCAGAAGCACTCAAAGGAAGGATCCCATACTTAAAATGACGATGCCCTAAATCGAACAATCACATATCCGCCATTAGAACCAGAGCAAGCTTTTAGGGTTAAAATATCAGTTCGGGATTTACCTAAAAAGCCCTCTAATCCTCACAGGACGGGGAAGCCAACATAAAACGAGGCGAAAGTCATTCAAACACAAGATCAAATCATCGCATTAGCCGAGACACCCAGAAAAAACCCTAAATTCGCATGGCAACACATCCCACACCCAAAACAATTAAGCAACACGACCCAGAATTCCGTCTAGAGTGCAAATATACAATCAAGCGGATAAACGGAACTCATAGGGCACGAGATATGGGCTTCGAATAAAAAAACGGATCAAACCGACAGAATAAATACGACACCCAAAGTCAAAATATGAGCCGACCCCAAAATTTAACAACGCCCAGTACAAGAAAATCTCAAATCACCATGCAAACAAACGGAAGGGCGACGAGTACATACCATGGATCAAGACGAGCAGAAACCGAGCTTGGAAAATCAATCCGGGTGACAACACGTACAGGCAACGAGATACTGGCAGCAAAACTCAAGCAATCCACGCGCAAACAATCCAAGACCAAACCCCAAAGCTCAAACGAAAGTTCCGAATCGCCAGAGCAGAAAACAAGGAAGCAGTCGAAGTTAGAATGAATCAGAAAACGCCCTAAATTCCTCTTTATAAATTCAAGGTCTCAACCAAGATACCTCCCAGCCATTAATGCTGAAAGACGCTTCTCGACAAGTCCAAACTCAGGCCCCAAGTGGAATTTCGAAAATCCTGCACGCTGAAACACAGATCAAGGAAATGCAAAACCGAAATATCGACCGATTTTGATATTAATCCTGAAAACTGGATAGGAACTAAAAATCCCGGTTAGAAAACCTCGAATCGAGAATCTCATTTAAACAAACAAGGAACCAGTGACGGAAGAACTGGCCGGAGACGAGGTAACTCGGATCCAGGTGAAAACCCGGATTTGTCCAAAAACTCAATTTCGATCAATTGCAATCTTAGGGCAAGGGCAAAGCCAGCAAGACCAACATGTCAAGACCCCAAAATGATAAATCCAATAAAATCAAAGGTCAAAGACACCAAAAAGAGAGGGTCCCCACTCCCAGTGGGGCGTGTGTGCAAAAACTGCACAACAAATGGCGACTCCGCTGGGGAAATGCTCCTAAGCATTTCGATGACAAACTGGAATCAAGAACCCAGAATTTCTGGTTTCAACTCTGATACCTAGCCACCATCCTCAGTTAAAACAAAGAAACTCCCAGACATTCAGACATTCCTATACCAGGGTCCAAGTGTGTGCAGGTGCATATATTACCCACCTTCAGTTGCAAAGAGCCAGACTTGGTACGAACAGGCTACGTAAGGATTCTGACCCTAAAAGTAACCTGGATAGAGCCTCGCTGCCAGTCAGGCGTTCATAGCCCCGACGAGGTTATCGCTGTGATCCTCCTGAACATAGCTCTACTGCCAGCCAGGCGTCTATAGCCCCGGTAGAGATATTCAGATCCCCCTGATGAGTTGAATTCGAACCTCAAGATTTTCAATATCCATTTCTTTTCTTTTGCTTCTTTTCTTTTCTTTTTTTTTTTATACGAATATTTCTTTTTACTCATCTTATTCAACCTGTGAACAGTGAAGTTCACACTCAGGGCTGAGAACCACAGTGGCACTAGAGCAGAAAAAGATTTTTCACCTGTCCAGACCTTGTAAGGACCTTTTACGACTTCAGGTATATTTAAAGATTAAAGGTATAAGACCCCAATACATTCCTGTGCAGAGTGACCAGAAAATCTTCGCCATACCACACGGACAAATGACAAAGGCAACGGAATTCATACCATAACATTCTGGGAAAAGATTAAAGTTTGTAAGGGAAATATCAGAAACATTAGACCTGTTTTGCCACCACTATCATACAGATACACCCACAATCCCACAAGGAGATAAGACCAAAAGCAAGAGCAACGCAAAGCAAAACAAACAAACCAAAGCAAACCTACTCTAACCAAACAAAACCAGCAAAACGACAGGGAAACCTACCCTAACCAAAACAAACAAACAAGCAAAGAAAGCAACCTAACTAACTATTTACAGGGGAAAGAGCTGAGAACAGCTCAAGACTGGAAATAATGTTTAAGATACTGCCCATTAACAGGCAGTGGCATGTCCTCTCCCGTGAGAGTCCTCAGACGGAAGGCATTATCTCCCAGAATTTCAGCAATTTGGTAAGGACCAAGCCATAATCTGTCAAACTTACCATGGCTACCCTTCTGATCATGCGGCTTATCCCAATACAGAACAAGGTCAGAAATCCTAAAGGCTTTGACCTTAGCTCTCCTGTCAAACCATCGCTTGACTACCCCCTGATGTTTGGCGAATCTTTCAAGGGCATTATCCCGTTTTTCTTCAAGATGCAACAACTCAGCTAATCTCGCTTTCCTTCTATCACCCTCATCATAAAACTGGTTGATAAACTGCAGGGTTGGGATTTTAAGCTGGATAGGGAAGACTGGTTCCAGACCGTACACCAAATGATAGGGAGAGGTACCAATGGAGGATTTAACCCGAGTACGATCTGCCCAAAGAGCAAACCGGAGCTGGGTGTGCCAGTCTTTTGGGTTTCTATCTAACAGTTTTCGGATGACAGTCAACAGGTTCTTGTTAGAGGATTCAGCTAGACCATTCCCCTGAGGATAATAATTGGATGCAAATTTGACAACAATGCCATGATCAAAAGCCCAGTTTGAAAATTTCAAAGATGCAAAGGCAGGACCATTATCACACACAACAGCGAAAGGACATCCAAACCGATTGAGAATGGCAGATTCTAAGAAATCGATTACTACTTCTGATGTACACTGCCTACAAGCAAATGCTTCAGTCCACCTTGTAAAATAATCAGTAATGGTGAGAATATACCTGTGTCCAGCAGAAGATGGTGGAATGATGGGGCCGATGAAATCCATACCCCATTGAGCAAAAGGTTTTACCTCAATAACAGACTGGAGCGGGAGCGCTGCACACCTTTCCCGTGTCGCTGCAGCCTGACAAGTGTGACAGGTCCGAACATGATGATGAACATCCTTGAATAGTGTAGGCCAGTAGTATCCTGCCCGTAAAATCTGGTTCGTAGTAGCAATAGCAGAACCGTGACCGGTGCCATATTTCTCATGAAACTCATTTATTACTCTTTCTGCTTCCTGTTTTCCAAGGCACCTTAAGTAAATACCTTCGTGATTCTTCTTGTATAGGACGGCTCCTTTCAGCATGAAACCATCACTTTTCAGTCTCAAGGCCCGCCTCTGTACTGCATTTAAACGATCAGGAGCTCGCTGATTCAGCAAATAATAAACTATATCGTCATACCAGCCATCCGGTGAAACTGCTTCAACGTCATAATTACAGACAGACAATTCAGGACCTATCTCTGCCATGGTCTGGGTGAGTCCCTGTCCTCTTACCAGCCTCATGGGCTGGATCTCAATGTCATACTCCTGTAGCATGGTTACCCATTTAGCTCTGCGCTCCCCTAACTCATTCTGCATCAGCAATAACTTTACTGCAGAATCAGGAACAATTGCAAACACCTTGTTTCTAAGGATATAGTGCCTAAATTTCTTTACTGCTCGAACAAGGGCATATGCCTGCTTCTCCACACATGGGTATTTCAACTCAGCATCCTTCAATGGTGCACTCATGAAAGCAATGGGATGCTCATTCCCCTCATCAGACTTTTGTGTCAGCATCCCAGCACATGAGTGGTCTGAAGCAAAGGAATAAATATAGAACGGTTTACCATAGTCTGGACTCACCAATACTGGAGCGTCAGCAATGGCTCTCTTAATCTCTGCAAAGGACTGCTTTGCTTCTGTGGTCCACTCGATCTTGGCATCTTGTCTTAACATGGCATTTAGTGGCTTGACAATCTCAGCAAATCCCGTGATGAATTTCCTGACAAAATTAATCTTACCAAAGAAAGACTTCATCTCTTTCTTGCTGGCAGGCGGCTGAATTCTTAGGATGGCTTCCACCCTCTCCGGATCTATAGCAATGCCCTTTTCTGATATCACATGGCCCAGCAGTTTGCCTTCTGTAACTCCGAAGATACACTTCTTGGGATTCAAAGAGATGCCGAATTCCCTGCACTTCTGGAACACCTTACGCAGATCTGAGATATGATCCCCTCTGTTTTTGGAGAAAACAGTCAGATCGTCCATGTAAATGATAATGCACTTTCCTATGATGTCTTTGAAAGCGATATCCATAGCTCGTTGAAACGTGGCTCCTGCATTAATAAGCCCGAATGGCATCCTCCTGTAGGCGAAAGTTCCCCACTTGGTTGTAAAGGCAGTCTTGTGCCTGTCCTCATACTGGACCATCACCTGATTATATCCTGAATAGCCGTCCAGGAAGGACATCATCTGCGATCCATTAACCACTTGCAACACTTCATCCAACGAGGGAACCGGATAATTATCTTTTTCAGATGACCTGTTCAGATTTCTGAAGTCAACACAGAGTCTAATTTCACCGTTCTTTTTTCTAACTGGCACCAGGTTTGCCACCCAAGTAGAATGCCTGACAGGAAATATAATTCTAGCGGAGAGCAGTTTCTGAACTTCCTTCTGTATGAGGGGCTCCAACAGCGCATTAATAGGTCTCTGCCTCTGTCTAAAAGGCTTAGCCCCTGGCTTGAGAGGTATAGTGTGAGTTATGATGGATGTATCGTAAGTCTTCAAGTCTCCATAACCCCAGGCCACTATGTCTGGAAAATCGTATAAGGCCCTGATTATTTCCTGTCTTTCTTCAGGTGTACAAACCTTACCAATGAAAACATTCTTCACATCTTCTCCAGTGCCTACATTGTGAGTGTCACACTGCCCACTGATAGACTCTTTCTTAGATTCCTGTTCCTGATCTCTGATTTTGTCCATATCGAAAATCCTCTCCAGCTGTACCATTCCTCTTGGAATAGTATTGGACTTCAAGTTTAGCACACCTTCCAGATCCAATTCTGCTTCCTGAGGTTCTGTTTCGTCAATGATCTGTGAAGCAAAAACATCCGTGTTCGTGATAAAGTCAAGGATATGCTTATCATCCTCAAACACCTGAAAATTAGTCACATTGTCAGGGACTGACGGGACAGGAGTTAATTCAACAGTAAACTTCTTCAATCCTGACAAAGACAGGGGCTGCAAAGTACTGGCCGCTTGAGCTAGAGAATCAGCAGTTTGATTCTTCTTCCTTGGGATCAATTGGATATTAAAAGCGTCGAACCCCTCAATGAGGTCCCACACTCTATGCCTATAGTTGGTCATTCTCCTGTCGTGGCAGGCATACTGCTTTCTTACTTGTTTGACCACTAATTCTGAGTCACCAAAAACTTGTAGGACCTTGACCTTTTTCTTGAGTGCCATAAGGAGTCCGTGAATTAAAGCTTCATATTCAGCCACATTATTTGTACAATGAAATTGGAGTCTATGAGCTGCGAAGAAACTCTTACCTCTGGGACTTATCAATTCAAATCCAGCTCCAGCCCCTTGCTTGGACTTAGATCCATCAAACTTGAGAGTCCAGTACTCCGCAGCGGTGGTCTTCTTCATTTTGTCTCTTGGTTTATCAGTAATAGAGGTTTTCACAGCCACAACAGGTTTCTGATTCTCAGACTTTGCCTGCAGACTCTGTTCATCTGTACCAACTTCCTGAGATGGATTTATGCTTTTGTACACTTCTTTCACTGCTGTCTGACACAAGCAACACTCCAATTCTGAGTGAGAAGCATTGTGAACTCTGCACCAATTCGGCAAGAGTAACTCCTTAAAACTTGTCCTCCTTCCCAAGTGAGTTTGATTTTCTACGCATTGCTTAATGAAATCCTGGAAGTTGTCCAGTAAGCTGATCTGTCTATCCTCAGATTCTTCTTCTTCCTCAACTGATTCTGTTAGGGCTTCAACAAGACTGGACCCTGTTTCAGCGTCCACTGGCATCGCATGCAACATCAGCACCTCTTCTACATCTAATTCTTCATATGGGGCGGTCAGCAAGTAGTTTCCCATTCCAGCTTCTGATATGAGAACCTCGGTCGAAGTCTTTTGGTATTCTGTTATCATGTACTTCATTCTAGGCTCCCTCTCAATCCTTATCTGATTGGGCACTCCCTTCCAGGGAAGCCACATGTGAGAGTGGTCGGTGGACACATATCCATTCAGGGCCTTGGTGAAATCTCTTCCTAGGATCAAACCATATGCATCAGGAATATCAGCCACCTGAATGTTAATAACCTGTTGAATTCTCGGATCAGAAGCTATCTGCATCTGGATCATGTTGAGTTCTCCTACCACACTCACCTCAGTTCTATCCAACTGAGTGACCTTCTTCTGGGAATCGGCAGGTGTAATTCCTAGAGCCCTACAAACTCCTAGAGGCATCACGTTGGTGGAAGCACCAGAATCTAACAAGCAATTGTGAAGGTTCTTACCAAAGATTCGGACTGAGATCAGAAAGGGTGGAGTTTCTGTCTTTCCTTGAAACAAGGTGGGTTGAGTATCCACCTGGGCTACTTGAGTCCTATCCTTTTCTTTTCCCTTATCTCCAGGTGGTGGGTTGATCCGATTTTGGGTCTGATTTTGTGTGTTTATAGACTGAAAACTGGAAGTCTGGCCGACATATCCACTAGAAGACTTATCCAATAACTTCAAATTTGCATCATAGGTACCTAAGACAGCCTTCCTAATTGCAGGAAATCTTAATAACTCAAATGCAGAAAGATTTACCTTTAATTTCTTGAATTCCTCTGCAACGTATGAAGCCATCTGCTCCTCACTCATATCAGTAAAGACTTCCTTAGGTGGTTCCTCCAACTTGTCCTTGCCGGCTTGAACAATCTTTTCCTTTTGTGGTTCAGCCTGAGCTTGTCTGTCTTTCGAAAGGTACTGCTTGGAGACATGTGGATAAGATGGATTGTTGCTGGCATTAGGATCCGGAGGGGTACTGAAGTTGTTGGGAGGAATGGAGGTGGTGAACGGTCCTCCAGGCTGTGGGCGTCTATGAGGCATATCCCTCAGTCCCTGTCTCTGAAACATCTGTACTTCTTCAATATGAACTTCCTCCTGATCGAGGGGGCCATTATCATTTATTTCTTCGTTAAATAGCCGAGCAACCTCATCTCCATTACAAATCTGGTCTGTTTCATCCTCATGGGAATCGGGTTCCTCTGGTACATTTTCTTGGATGGCTGGAAAAGGAGCATGATTCAATACCAACACAGGAGAATCATAGGAGTTAGAGGGAACAATCTCTTGTGTATTCACATTGTTTTCCACCTCATACTGAAAGATAGAAGCAGCAGTTTGGAATTCTGGACATTCCAATTCTGAATGCTGGCTTGTCTTATGGAGTCTACACCACCCAGACAAGGCCGCTTCTGCCAGGTATACTCCAGTAGGAGGCTTATCTTGACTGACTGGTTGGTTTGCAGACTGATTAACAACCTGATTAGCTGGCTGATCCAACGGGGTAGGAACTCCCCCATTATTGGGCCCTGTATTCCAAGTTCTG
Organism: Sequoia sempervirens; assembly: GCA_007258455.2. Lineage (NCBI taxonomy): Eukaryota > Viridiplantae > Streptophyta > Pinopsida > Cupressales > Cupressaceae > Sequoia > Sequoia sempervirens. The sequence continues at coordinate 102,510,371 of VDFB02252616.1, read as the reverse complement.
TTCTGTCCTTGTGGTGACCTTTTATCAAATCCTGACCCACTTCCTTGGCCTCTGTCAAAATTCTGCCTCCTTTCGTTATTGAAACCTCTGTCATTGTTATAACCCCTATCCTGGTTATATTCCCTATCATTGTAGAACCCTCTGTTATTACGCTGTCCCCTGTCAAAGTTCTGTCCTTGTGAAAACTCCCTGTTCTGATTAGATTGCATCCCCTTCTGAGCAGCTTGCAACTGACTATTCTGATTTCTCAAGTAAGTCACTTCCAGATTTAACTTCTTTATTTGTTCGGCCATTTCATCAATCCTCTCCCTATTAGGATCTTGGTAGGGGATCTGGTTCGGGTTACTCTGAGGGGGAATAGTCATTGTGGCGGATCCCAAAGACTGGTGCAACACCTCAGAATTCTGCAGATAAGCAGGGAAGCTATTCTGCTGTGGCTGATACATGGGTTGGTTCACTTGTTGTTGGGGGAAGTTTGTCATAGGAGAGATTTGGTTCATGGGATGACCAGGGTGTGGTACTATGGGTAATTGGGGAACTGGGTTCATAATTGGGGTATGATTGGTGAGGGCCTGATTTACTGCCTGAATCTGGTTAGGATGTGCAACTGGTCCCAGGGAAGGCAATGGCCCAGTCAAGTGTTGCCTTAGGTCTGTGCTGAGCTTGACAGCCTCTGTATAAGCATTAGTTAGTGTGTCTGGAGGGTTAGGTCTCCACTTCAGGAAGGTTGCTGTCAAGCTATCCAGAGCTTCATAATAGACTCCCAGGGCCGTATCATCATCCAAAACGTATGGGTCTTGCAACCTGGTGAATGCCCGGTGAAACCTATTATTGAAACTGGCTATCGGCTCATTAACCTCTCTCTTGACTTTGATGAATTGTAGATATAACTCGTTGGCACTAATGGGTATTCGAAATTTTTGTAAAAAGGCAGTCTCAAGGTCGTTCCAATTAAGAATTGAACCAGCAGGAAGATGATTATACCAGTAAAAGGCCTCTTCTCCTAGTGAATAGGGAAACAGCCTGCAAGCAACATCCTCATGAACTATCCCCCTGTCCTTGAGACAGGTTTGGAAAATCCTTAGGTGCTCTTCTGCAGTCCTGTTCGGGTCATTAGCATGGAATTTGGAACAGAAGTGCTCGGGGTTTTTGGGCATAACATTGTAGGCTTGGAAGAATAGGGGCGATGGATTGTTGGCAAGGAAAGCCATTGGTAAAAGTGGGGGTGGTGGTGGTGGTTGATTATTGACAGGCTGAGGCTGTTGGACAGGAACGGCCTCAGGAATGGGTATAGCCCCCACCTCAGGATGTGAAGATGTGGATGATACTGGTGAAGGGATAGGTGATGATGATTCTCCCCTTTCTCTAGTCCTCCTTGACCTATTGGGAAATTGAAGTTCTTCTAAATCTTCCTCTCTGGCGGTGGACCTGGTATTTCTCCTATATCTCTCTGGAGAGATAGCGTTCAAGAAACGATCCAGTGTGCTCATTCAGGCCCTCCTTCTAGCGCCAATCTGTTGATGGTGTTTTCTGCACAGCAACAACTCAGACAGAATACAAAATCCTATCTCTCTTGAAAGGTAATCTCCAATAATGAATTACTGAAAATCACCCCAAGGTCTCTCGGGTGTTAGGTCATAACAATGCGTAAAACAACTCAGATGAAATGTGAAATTGCTGGTAATCACAATCGGACCTTACTACAAGCAAACTAAACCTTTTCCATTTACCAGATCTAACAATATGATGGTCTTGAATCCTAAATCTAACCGAATAACAAAGAAATTGCAAAAGATAGGGGTGCAGGGAAGGTAATAAAATCTAAATTATTGAACAGACAAGCAATGCAAATGACATATATTTGGAATGGACCTATCTCAAATAACCAATTCCTGTTCGACCCACAAGGCAATCTCTACAAGAACAGTGCAATCTTCTGAGGAGTATAAATTTTCAAATCATAGACTTGCATCTACAACCGAACTTAAGCACATTTGAATATATATGGTCCAGGTTGACTTCACCAGCCTACTACAATCAGATAGTTACTGGGAGTGTAGACCAAAGATAGCTACCAACATTCCAAATATGAAATCACATACACCATTTATCTAACTAAACTAATTTATTTCTAAATAATAAACCCTAGATCTTCAAGCAATGTGAAAGATAGAACAAAAGAACCATGCAAGATGAGATAACACAAAGGATTCCACCAGGAAAACCACAATGTCTCCAATTGTATTAATCACCCAATGCTGCAACAATTCAACTGTTCTGAATATGATATCTGCTTTAAGAAATTCTAAAACTCTAACTATTGCTCTTGCTAATCTCTACTATCAAAATCTTCTGAACTTGTTACAATAAGGCAAAAAATGCCTATTTAACCAATTAATCCCAGAACATGTCGGCCCAGCCAAACATTTTACAATAAAGATAATAACAAAACCGCCAAAACAGGTCGGCCAGGGAAACAAACTAAGGCACACATTTAATGCCATCATCCAAGTCGGCCAAGGCACAATCCCCAAGGAAATCCGGTCCAATGCATGCCCTATGATAATAGGGAAGCACAAATCTCGAGATAAACATTAACCGCTGCTTCCCTTGTCCTTTCTCGCGCTGGTGACCCTTGGACCCTCAAGAAAACTCCTTCCAACTCAGCAACAGGTGGCAATGGCAAAACTTTGAGCCGGCATTTAATTGACTCAATCCCCTCATTGGACCGCTCAATGGTCCCCTTCCAATCCTTTCTGCTGGTCAGGTATCTATCTATCACTGCCAAATATGTAGCCGCATCATCAAGCATATGGCCAGTGACAACCTCATCAGAATCCGGGGCATAAACCTCATGCCACCATTCCTTCAATTGATCCAAACTCAGGTACTTGGGAGCTATCTTATTCCTCCCTGTCATCACTTCAAAAAATGCAATGCAACCCTCATAGATTGCAGTAAGGTCGGCATCAATGGCTTTTCTTCGTTTCTTTATCTTTTTCAGGGCTCCCTGCCTGATCTGTAATGCTTCGAACCATTCCCACGGTTCATCCAACCTGGAAGAGGGAAGAATTCCATCCCTGCCCAATTGTTCCCTGCCATGTCCCAGAATAACCTTTGTCTTCTGCAACAGAGAATCGACATCATTCATATCCTGAGAAAGGATACTTTCCATTAGCTCTTTTCTTTGGACTGCATCCTTGCCAACTGACAGGATCTCCTTAATAGCTTCATCTCCTTGTGTCCGAACACTCATCAACCAGTCCATGGCAGCTTGTGTGGAAGCCTTCATCTTCTCTATACCAGAAATTGTTTCTTTCGGCAGAAATCCGGGAGTAGAAGAGGAGGACGGATGGAGGGACTGTAGAGGTTTCATGACCTCTTCTAAGCTTTTCCTCAACCTTTCATTTTCCCTTTTCAATTCCCTCTTTGTCTGAGTCTCCTTCCTCAACCTATCCAGAATCACAGCACTTGACCCCTCGAATTCCTCAATGTCTTGTTCTAGGGAAGCTGGCCCAAGGTTAATGGTTTGGACACTGTAATCCTGGCCTATTACCTCCTCCCTTGTTTTATCTGCAGCAGGGGTGGCGATGTGTACTACACGGTTATGCACCTCATCCCTTTCCACCCGGGAAATTATCTTAGCTGCCTTCTTCTTTTTTCCCTTTCCAATCTGAGATAACATTGCATCCCAGTCGAGAGGAGTGTCTTCTACTATCACCTGTTTCTTCCTTGCTATTTCTTTTTCTAACCAGTCCGGGGCTACAGGGTCCGTCCGGATTCCTTCTGCGCCAGTTTTCCCCGGGTCCTCTGTGGCTTTCTCCTCTTCTGTTACTGCCACCTCGACTTCTCCTTCTTCTGTTGCCTTGTCCTCATCCTTCTCTGGGGGGTGTTCACCTTGGTCCATCTCCTCAAATCGCAACTCAGGAAGCACCGGCGATGGAGTTCCAGCGGGGATGCTCTTCTCTGGTTCTGGAGATCCGCGGCCCTTCTCACTCTCCGGAGAGTCCTCGTATTGCACCAAGGGAGAAGTGTGCCCTTCTTCTGTCTCTACCTCGAGCCCGGCAGCCTCACTGAATAATGCCCCTTCCTCAAATGGCTCTGCTTCTCCGCTGATTTCCTGCTCATCCGGATTTACCGGTTCTGTTACACCCTGCGGAGGAGAAGACAGGCCTGTCCTGTTCAGTGGCTGGCGATATTGGAGAAGAAACCTTCGGCTGTGCAGCATCCTTTGGGGACGGAGTTCTGGATCTTCTGGTGTATACTTTGGTCTTCTCCCCTCCAGAACTTTCTACATCCACAACCGGAGGCTCATCTTCCGAAGTCGTTTGGCCTTTCTTTTTCGCCACCCTTGTAATTCTGGTCTTCTTGGGCGGTGGAGGAACATCCTCCTCCTCAGCTTTCTCCACCTCCTCCTCGTTCGAAGACCTGCTGATAGTCAGGGTCTTCCACCTGCGTTTGCCGATAGGTTTCCTTTTCGCTGCAGGTTGAGTCCCCTTAGGGCTTCTGACCTTGATTTTGAAAGGAGAGGCTTTGGCTGTTTTCCCTTTGGGGTCCTCTTCCCCGGATTCCTCTGAAGTGGACATGGGGTTGAGATTCCCATCAGGTCGAAAGTGAGGGGAACATTGGCATTTTCCAACACCCAGACCTCATGTTTGATCCAGGAGCAAAGGTATATTTTAGCACCGGAGCCATTAAGTCCTCCAACTCTGTCACCTCAGGCTCATTCCAGTCAATATCCGCTACTGACCTATCCTTGATGGGCTCATAGACATGGTCCTGGACCAATTTTCCATCATCCTCCAGCTGATCTGGAATCAGCTTCACATTGTACTACCTAATTGCCTCCACTGGCAGCCGGGAATACCTTTTCCTTCGTGCATCAAGGTCATCCTTGATGTTGACCCAGTAGTCCTCCAAGTCCTCCTTGTGCCTGTATTCCCGGGTAGCCCTTTTCTGTGCCCCTCCGGTGATGTCAAAATTCATTC
>VDFB02252616.1:102412583-102505283 GCA_007258455.2 Sequoia sempervirens | reverse complement strand
GGTATATTTAAAGATTAAAGGTATAAGACCCCAATACATTCCTGTGCAGAGTGACCAGAAAATCCTCGCCATACCACACGGACAAATGACAAAGGCAACGGAATTCATACCATAACATTCTGGAAAAAGATTAAAGTTTGTAAGGAAAATATCAGAAACATTAGACCTCTTTTGCCACCTCTATCATACAGATACACCCACAATCCCACAAGGAGATAAGACCAAAAGCAAGAGCAACGCAAAGCAAAACAAACAAACCAAAGCAAACCTACTCTAACCAAACAAAACCAGCAAAACGAAAGGGAAACCTACCCTAACCAAAACAAACAAACAAGCAAAGAAATCAACCTAACTAACTATTTACAGGGGAAAGAGCTGAGAACAGCTCAAGACTGGAAATAATGTTTAAGATACTGCCCATTAACAGGCAGTGGCATGTCCTCTCCCGTGAGAGTCCTCAGACGGAAGGCATTATCTCCCAGAATTTCAGCAATTTGGTAAGGACCAAGCCATAATCTGTCAAACTTACCATGGCTACCCTTCTGATCATGCGGCTTATCCCAATACAGAACAAGGTCAGAAATCCTAAAGGCTTTGACCTTAGCTCTCCTGTCAAACCATCGCTTGACTACCCCCTGATGTTTGGCGAATCTTTCAAGGGCATTATCCCGTTTTTCTTCAAGATGCAACAACTCAGCTAATCTCGCTTTCCTTCTATCACCCTCATCATAAAACTGGTTGATAAACTGCAGGGTTGGGATTTTAAGCTGGATAGGGAAGACTGGTTCCAGACCGTACACCAAATGATAGGGAGAGGTACCAATGGAGGATTTAACCCGAGTACGATCTGCCCAAAGAGCAAACCGGAGCTGGGTGTGCCAGTCTTTTGGGTTTCTATCTAACAGTTTTCGGATGACAGTCAACAGGTTCTTGTTAGAGGATTCAGCTAGACCATTCCCCTGAGGATAATAATTGGATGCAAATTTGACAACAATGCCATGATCAAAAGCCCAGTTTGAAAATTTCAAAGATGCAAAGGCAGGACCATTATCACACACAACAGCGAAAGGACATCCAAACCGATTGAGAATGGCAGATTCTAAGAAATCGATTACTACTTCTGATGTACACTGCCTACAAGCAAATGCTTCAGTTCACCTTGTAAAATAATCAGTAATGGTGAGAATATACCTGTGTCCAGCAGAAGATGGTGGATTGATGGGGCCGATGAAATCCATACCCCATTGAGCAAAAGGTTTTACCTCAATAACAGACTGGAGCGGGAGCGCTGCACACCTTTCCCGCGTCGCTGCAGCTTGACAAGTGTGACAGGTCCGAACATGATGATGAACATCCTTGAATAGTGTAGGCCAGTAGTATCCCGCCCGTAAAATCTGGTTCGTAGTAGCAATAGCAGAACCGTGACCGGTGCCATATTTCTCATGAAACTCATTTATTACTCTTTCTGCTTCCTATTTTCCAAGGCATCTTAAGTAAATACCTTCGTGATTCTTCTTGTATAGGACGGCTCCTTTCAGCATGAAACCATCACTTTTCAGTCTCAAGGCCCGCCTCTGTACTGCATTTAAACGATCAGGAGCTCGCTGATTCAGCAAATAATAAACTATATCGTCATACCAGCCATCCGGTGAAACTGCTCCAACGTCATAATTACAGACAGACAATTCAGGACCTATCTCTGCCATGGTCTGGGTGAGTCCCTATCCTCTTACCAGCCTCATGGGCTGGATCTCAATGTCATACTCCTGTAGCATGGTTACCCATTTAGCTCTGCGCTCCCCTAACTCATTCTGCATCAGCAATAACTTTACTGCAGAATCAGGAACAATTGCAAACACCTTGTTTCTAAGGATATAGTGCCTAAATTTCTTTACTGCTCGAACAAGGGCATATTCCTGCTTCTCCACACATGGGTATTTCAACTCAGCATCCTTCAATGGTGCACTCATGAAAGCAATGGGATGCTCATTCCCCTCATCAGACTTTTGTGTCAGCATCCCAGCACATGAGTGGTCTGAAGCAAAGGAATAAATATAGAACGGTTTACCATAGTCTGGACTCACCAATACTGGAGCGTCAGCAATGGCTCTCTTAATCTCTGCAAAGGACTGCTTTGCTTCTGTGGTCCACTCGATCTTGGCATCTTGTCTTAACATGGCATTTAGTGGCTTGACAATCTCAGCAAATCCCGTGATGAATTTCCTGACAAAATTAATCTTACCAAAGAAAGACTTCATCTCTTTCTTGCTGGCAGGCGGCTGAATTCTTAGGATGGCTTCCACCCTCTCCGGATCTATAGCAATGCCCTTTTCTGATATCACATGGCCCAGCAGTTTGCCTTCTGTAACTCCGAAGATACACTTCTTGGGATTCAAAGAGATGCCGAATTCCCTGCACTTCTGGAACACCCTACGCAGATCTGAGATATGATCCCCTCTGTTTTTGGAGAAAACAGTCAGATCGTCCATGTAAATGATAATGCACTTTCCTATGATGTCTTTGAAAGCGATATCCATAGCTCGTTGAAACGTGGCTCCTGCATTAATAAGCCCGAATGGCATCCTCCTGTAGGCGAAATTTCCCCACTTGGTTGTAAAGGCAGTCTTGTGCCTGTCCTCATACTGGACCATCACCTGATTATATCCTGAATAGCCGTCCAGGAAGGACATCATCTGCGATCCATTAACCACTTGCAACACTTCATCCAACGAGGGAACCGGATAATTATCTTTTTCAGATGACCTGTTCAGATTTCTGAAGTCAACACAGAGTCTAATTTCACCGTTCTTTTTTCTAACTGGTACCAGGTTTGCCACCCAAGTAGAATGCCTGACAGGAAATATAATTCTAGCGGAGAGCAGTTTCTGAACTTCCTTCTGTATGAGGGGCTCCAACAGCGCATTAATAGGTCTCTGCCTCTGTCTAAAAGGCTTAGCCCCTGGCTTGAGAGGTATAGTGTGAGTTATGATGGATGTATCATAAGTCTTCAAGTCTCCATAACCCCAGGCCACTATGTCTGGAAAATCGTATAAGGCCCTGATTATTTCCTGTCTTTCTTCAGGTGTACAAACCTTACCAATGAAAACATTCTTCACATCTTCTCCAGTGCCTACATTGTGAGTGTCACACTGCCCACTGATAGACTCTTTCTTAGATTCCTGTTCCTGATCTCTGATTTTGTCCATATCGAAAATCCTCTCCAGCTGTACCATTCCTCTTGGAATAGTATTAGACTTCAAGTTTAGCACACCTTCCAGATCCAATTCTGCTTCCTGAGGTTCTGTTTCGTCAATGATCTGTGAAGCAAAAACATCAGTGTTCGTGATAAATTCAAGGATATGCTTATCATCCTCAAACACCTGAAAATTAGTCACATTGTCAGGGACTGACGGGACAGGAGTTAATTCAACAGTAAACTTCTTCAATCCTGACAAAGACAGGGGCTGCAAAGTACTGGCCGCTTGAGCTAGAGAATCAGCAGTTTGATTCTTCTTCCTTGGGATCAATTGGATATTAAAAGCGTCGAACCCCTCAATGAGGTCCCACACTCTATGCCTATAGTTGGTCATTCTCCTGTCGTGGCAGGCATACTGCTTTCTTACTTGTTTGACCACTAATTCTGAGTCACCAAAAACTTGTAGGACCTTGACCTTTTTCTTGAGTGCCATAAGGAGTCCGAGAATTAAAGCTTCATATTCAGCCACATTATTTGTACAATGAAATTGGAGTCTATGAGCTGCGAAGAAACTCTTACCTCTGGGACTTATCAATTCAAATCCAGCTCCAGCCCCTTGCTTGGACTTAGATCCATCAAACTTGAGAGTCCAGTACTCCGTAGCGGTGGTCTTCTTCATTTTGTCTCTTGGTTTATCAGTAATAGAGGTTTTCACAGCCACAACAGGTTTCTGATTCTCAGACTTTGCCTGCAGACTCTGTTCATCTGTACCAACTTCCTGAGATGGATTTATGCTTTTGTACACTTCTTTCACTGCTGTCTGACACAAGCAACACTCCAATTCTGAGTGAGAAGCATTGTGAACTCTGCACCAATTCGGCAAGAGTAACTCCTTAAAACTTGTCCTCCTTCCCAAGTGAGCTTGATTTTCTACGCATTGCTTAATGAAATCCTGGAAATTGTCCAGTAAGCTGATCTGTCTATCCTCAGATTCTTCTTCTTCCTCAACTGATTCTGTTAGGGCTTCAACAAGACTGGACCCTGTTTCAGCGTCCATTGGCATCGCATGCAACATCAGCACCTCTTCTACATCTAATTCTTCATATGGGGCGGACAGCAAGTAGTTTCCCATTCCAGCTTCTGATATGAGAACCTCGGTCGAAGTCTTTTGGTATTCTGTTATCATGTACTTCATTCTAGGCTCCCTCTCAATCCTTATCTGATTGGGCACTCCCTTCCAGGGAAGCCACATGTGAGAGTGGTCGGTGGACACATATCCATTCAGGGCCTTGGTGAAATCTCTTCCTAAGATCAAACCATATGCATCAGGAATATCAGCCACCTGAATGTTAATAACCTGTTGAATTCTCGGATCAGAAGCTATCTGCATCTGGATCATGTTGAGTTCTCCTACCACACTCACCTCAGTTCTATCCAACTGAGTGACCTTCTTCTGGGAATCGGCAGGTGTAATTCCTAGAGCCCTACAAACTCCTAGAGGCATCACGTTGGTGGAAGCACCAGAATCTAACAAGCAATTGTGAAGGTTCTTACCAAAGATTCGGACTGAGATCAGAAAGGGTGGAGTTTCTGTCTTTCCTTGAAACAAGGTGGGTTGAGTATCCACCTGGGCTACTTGAGTCCTATCCTTTTCTTTTCCCTTATCTCCAGGTGGTGGGTTGATCCGATTTTGGGTCTGATTTTGTGTGTTTATAGACTGAAAACTGGAAGTCTGGCCGACATATCCACTAGAAGACTTATCCAATAACTTCAAATTTGCATCATAGGTACCTAAGACAGCCTTCCTAATTGCAGGAAATCTTAATAACTCAAATGCAGAAAGATTTACCTTTAATTTCTTGAATTCCTCTGCAACGTATGAAGCCATCTGCTCCTCACTCATATCAGTAAAGACTTCCTTAGGTGGTTCTTCCAACTTGTCCTTGCCGGCTTGAACAATCTTTTCCTTTTGTGGTTCAGCCTGAGCTTGTCTGTCTTTCGAAAGGTACTGCTTGGAGACATGTGGATAAGATGGATTGTTGCTGGCATTAGGATCCAGAGGGGTACTGAAGTTGTTGGGATGAATGGAGGTGGTGAACGGTCCTCCAGGCTGTGGGCGTCTATGAGGCATATCCCTCAGTCCCTGTCTCTGAAACATCTGTACTTCTTCAATATGAACTTCCTCCTGATCGAGGGGGCCATTATCATTTATTTCTTCGTTAAATAGCCGAGCAACCTCATCTCCATTACAAATCTGGTCTGTTTCATCCTCATGGGAATCGGGTTCCTCTGGTACATTTTCTTGGATGGCTGGAAAAGGAGCATGATTCAATACCAACACAGGAGAATCATAGGAGTTAGAGGGAACAATCTCTTGTGTATTCACATTGTTTTCCACCTCATACTGAAAGATAGAAGCAGCAGTTTGGAATTCTGGACATTCCAATTCTGAATGCTGGCTTGTCTTATGGAGTCTACACCACCCAGACAAGGCCGCTTCTGCCAGGTATACTCCAGTAGGAGGCTTATCTTGACTGACTGGTTGGTTTGCCGACTGATTAACAACCTGATTAGCTGGCTGATCCAACGGGGTAGGAACTCCCCCATTATTGGGCCCTGTATTCCAAGTTCTGTTCTGTCCTTGTGGTGACCTTTTATCAAATCCTGACCCACTTCCTTGGCCTCTGTCAAAATTCTGCCTCCTTTCGTTATTGAAACCTCTGTCATTGTTATAACCCCTATCCTGGTTATATTCCCTATCATTGTAGAACCCTCTGTTATTACGCTGTCCCCTGTCAAAGTTCTGTCCTTGTGAAAACTCCCTGTTCTGATTAGATTGCATCCCCTTCTGAGCAGCTTGCAACTGACTATTCTGATTTCTCAAGTAAGTCACTTCCAGATTTAACTTCTTTATTTGTTCGGCCATTTCATCAATCCTCTCCCTATTAGGATCTTGGTAGGGGATCTGGTTCGGGTTACTCTGAGGGGGAATAGTCATTGTGGCGGATCCCAAAGACTGGTGCAACACCTCAGAATTCTGCAGATAAGCAGGGAAGCTATTCTGTTGTGGCTGATACATGGGTTGGTTCACTTGTTGTTGGAGGAAGTTTGTCATAGGAGAGATTTGGTTCATGGGATGACCAGGGTGTGGTACTATGGGTAATTGGGGAACTGGGTTCATAATTGGGGTATGATTGGTGAGGGCCTGATTTACTGCCTGAATCTGGTTAGGATGTGCAACTGGTCCTAGGGAAGGCAATGGCCCAGTCAAGTGTTGCCTTAGGTCTGTGTTGAGCTTGACAGCCTCTGTATAAGCATTAGTTAGTGTGTCTGGAGGGTTAGGTCTCCACTTCAGGAAGGTTGCTGTCAAGCTATCCAGAGCTTCATAATAGACTCCCAGGGCCGTATCATCATCCAAAACGTATGGGTCTTGCAACCTGGTGAATGCCCGGTGAAACCTATTATTGAAACTGGCTATCGGCTCATTAACCTCTCTCTTGACTTTGATGAATTGTAGATATAACTCGTTGGCACTAATGGGTATTCGAAATTTTTGTAAAAAGGCAGTCTCAAGGTCGTTCCAATTAAGAATTGAACCAGCAGGAAGATGATTATACCAGTAAAAGGCTTCTTCTCCTAGTGAATAGGGAAACAGCCTGCAAGCAACATCCTCATGAACTATCCCCCTGTCCTTGAGACAGGTTTGGAAAATCCTTAGGTGCTCTTCTGCAGTCCTGTTCGGGTCATTAGCATGGAATTTGGAACAGAAGTGCTCGGGGTTTTTGGGCATAACATTGTAGGCTTGGAAGAATAGGGGCGATGGATTGTTGGCAAGGAAAGCCATTGGTAAAAGTGGGGGTGGTGGTGGTGGTTGATTATTGACAGGCTGAGGCTGTTGGACAGGAACGGCCTCAGGAATGGGTATAGCCCCCACCTCAGGATGTGAAGATGTGGATGATACTGGTGAAGGGATAGGTGATGATGATTCTCCCCTTTCTCTAGTCCTCCTTGACCTATTGGGAAATTGAAGTTCTTCTAAATCTTCCTCTCTGGCGGTGGACCTGGTATTTCTCCTATATCTCTCTGGAGAGATAGCGTTCAAGAAACGATCCAGTGTGCTCATTCAGGCCCTCCTTCTAGCGCCAATCTGTTGATGGTGTTTTCTGCACAGCAACAACTCAGACAGAATACAAAATCCTATCTCTCTTGAAAGGTAATCTCCAATAATGAATTACTGAAAATCACCCCAAGGTCTCTCGAGTGTTAGGTCATAACGATGCGTAAAACAACTCAGATGAAATGTGAAATTGCTGGTAATCACAATCGGACCTTACTACAAGTAAACTAAACCTTTTCCATTTACCAGATCTAACAATATGATGGTCTTGAATCCTAAATCTAACCGAATAACAAAGAAATTGCAAAAGATAGGGGTGCAGGGAAGGTAATAAAATCTAAATTATTGAACAGACAAGCAATGCAAATGACATATATTTGGAATGGACCTATCTCAAATAACCAATTCCTGTTCGACCCACAAGGCAATCTCTACAAGAACAGTGCAATCTTCTGAGGAGTATAAATTTTCAAATCATAGACTTGCATCTACAACCGAACTTAAGCACATTTGAATATATATGGTCGAGGTTGACTTCACCAGCCTACTACAATCAGATAGTTACTGGGAGTGTAGACCAAAGATAGCTACCAACATTCCAAATATGAAATCACATACACCATTTATCTAACTAAACTAATTTATTTCTAAATAATAAACCCTAGATCTTCAAGCAATGTGAAAAAATAGAACAAAAGAACCATGCAAGATGAGATAACACAAAGGATTCCACCAGGAAAACCACAATGTCTCCAATTGTATTAATCACCCAATGCTGCAACAATTCAACTGTTCTGAATATGATATCTGCTTTAAGAAATTCTAAAACTCTAACTATTGCTCTTGCTAATCTCTACTATCAAAATCTTCTCCTGTTACAATAAGGCAAAAAATGCCTATTTAACCAATTAATCCCAGAACATGTCGGCCCAGCCAAACATTTTACAATAAAGATAATAACAAAACCCCCAAAACAGGTCGGCCAGGGAAACAAACTAAGGCACACATTTAATGCCATCATCCAAGTCGGCCAAGGCACAATCCCCAAGGAAATCCGGTCCAATGCATGCCCTATGATAATAGGGAAGCACAAATCTCGAGATAAACACTAACCGCTGCTTCCCTTGTCCTTTCTCCGCGCTGGTGACCCTTGGACCCTCAAGAAAACTCCTTCCAACTCAGCAACAGGTGGCAATGGCAAAACTTTGAGCCGGCATTTAATTGACTCAATCCCCTCATTGGACCGCTCAATGGTCCCCTTCCAATCCTTTCTGCTGGTTAGGTATCTGTCTATCACTGCCAAATATGTAGCCGCATCATCAAGCATGTGGCCAGTGACAACCTCATCAGAATCCGGGGCATAAACCTCATGCCACCATTCCTTCAATTGATCCAAACTCAGGTACTTGGGAGCTATCTTATTCCTCCCTGTCATCACTTCAAAAAATGCAATGCAACCCTCATAGATTGCAGTAAGGTCGGCATCAATGGCCTTTCTTCGTTTCTTTATCTTTTTCAGGGCTCCCTGCCTGATCTGTAATGCTTCGAACCATTCCCACGGTTCATCCAACCTGGAAGAGGGAAGAATTCCATCCCTGCCCAATTGTTCCCTGCCATGTCCCAGGATAATCTTTGTCTTCTGCAACAGAGAATCGACATCATTCATATCCTGAGAAAGGATACTTTCCATTAGCTCTTTTCCTTGGACTGCATCCTTGCCAACTGACAGGATCTCCTTAATAGCTTCATCTCCTTGTGTCCGAACACTCATCAACCAGTCCATGGCAGCTTGTGTGGAAGCCTTCATCTTCTCTATACCAGAAATTGTTTCCTTCGGCAGAAATCCGGGAGTAGAAGAGGAGGACGGATGGAGGGACTGTAGAGGTTTCATGACCTCTTCTAAGCTTTTCCTCAACCTTTCATTTTCCCTTTTCAATTCCCTCTTTGTCTGAGTCTCCTTCCTCAACCTATCCAGAATCACAGCACTTGACCCCTCGAATTCCTCAATGTCTTGTTCTAGGGAAACTGGCCCAAGGTTAATGGTTTGGACACTGTAATCCTGGCCTATTACCTCCTCCCTTGTTTTATCTGCAGCAGGGGTGGCGATGTGTACTACACGGTTATGCACCTCATCCCTTTCCACCCGGGAAATTATCTTAGCTGCCTTCTTCTTTTTTCCCTTTCCAATCTGAGATAACATTGCATCCCAGTCGAGAGGAGTGTCTTCTACTATCACCTGTTTCTTCCTTGCTATTTCTTTTTCTAACCAGTCCGGGGCTACAGGGTCCGTCCGGATTCCTTCTGCGCCAGTTTTCCCCGGGTCCTCTGTGGCTTTCTCCTCTTCTGTTACTGCCACCTCGACTTCTCCTTCTTCTGTTGCCTTGTCCTCATCCTTCTCTGGGGGGTGTTCACCTTGGTCCATCTCCTCAAATCGCAACTTAGGAAGCACCGGCGATGGAGTTCCAGCGGGGATGCTCTTCTCTGGTTCTGGAGATCCGCGGCCCTTCTCACTCTCCGGAGAGTCCTCGTATTGCACCAAGGGAGAAGTGTGCCCTTCTTCCGTCTCTACCTCGAGCCCGGCAGCCTCACTGAATAATGCCCCTTCCTCAAACGGCTCTGCTTCTCCGCTGATTTCCTGCTCATCCGGATTTACCGGTTCTGTTACACCCTGCGGAGGAGAGACAGGCCTGTCCTGTTCAGTGGCTGGCGATATTGGAGAAGAAACCTTTGGCTGTGCAGCATCCTTTGGGGATGGAGTTCTGGATCTTCTGGTGTATACTTTGGTCTTCTCCCCTCCGGAACTTTCTACATCCACAACCGGAGGCTCATCTTCCGAAGTCGTTTGGCCTTTCTTTTTCGCCACCCTTGTAGTTCTGGTCTTCTTGGGCGGTGGAGGAACATCCTCCTCCTCAGCTTTCTCCACCTCCTCCTCGTCCGAAGACCTGCTGATAGTCAGGGTCTTCCACCTGCGTTTGCCGATAGGTTTCCTTTTCGCTGCAGGTTGAGTCCCCTTAGGGCTTCTGACCTTGATTTTGAAAGGAGAGGCTTTGGCTGTTTTCCCTTTGGGGTCCTCTTCCCCGGATTCCTCTGAAGTGGACATGGGGTTGAGATTCCCCATCAGGTCGAAAGTGAGGGGAACATTGGCATTTTCCAACACCCAGACCTCATGCTTGATCCAGGCAAAGGTATATTTTAGCACCGGAGCCATTAAGTCCTCCAACTCTGTCACCTCGGGCTCATTCCAGTCAATATCCGCCACTGACCTATCCTTGATGGGCTCATAGACATGGTCCTGGACCAATTTTCCATCATCCTCCAGCTGATCTGGAATCAGCTTCACATTGTACTGCCTAATTGCCTCCACTGGCAGCCGGGAATACCTTTTCCTTCGTGCATCAAGGTCATCCTTGATGTTGACCCAGTAGTCTTCCAAGTCCTCCTTGTGCCTGTATTCCCGGGTAGCCCTTTTCTGTGCCCCTCCGGTGATGTCAAAATTCATTCTCTTTGAATGGAAAGAGAATCCATAGGCTGCCAATTCCTCACCTGCAGTATGAGCTGATTGAATGGAAGGACACATCACATCCACGCCAATCCCAAGAGGGAAGTCACCTCCAAAACCAGTTTTATGTTTCTCCTTCTTGACCACCGTATCGAACTCACAAATTTGTCTTACGACCTCCAGTAGCACTATGTGGTCCGTAGGATACCTGGGCAATCTGTAGGGAGCAACGGGGCATCCATCAATCCAGAGATAAGTGAAAGTGGGGAAATGGATGAACCAGGCCCCATAATTCCTAATCAACCCCCTAGCCCCATCGGACAATCTGATGTGCTCCGCATTCTGAAGGGTCCGGGTAATGTGCATAGTGAAGGCATCGTTGGCCCTCCTATAATCTCCGTGTCCGAGGTGCAATTCCGGATAGACCTCATAGATAATGTCATGTCCAATAGTTCCTGTCGGAGTCAGTCCCTTATAGGGATAAGAGATGGCCAGTATATATATAACAAAGGAGGACATGGTGAACTTCTTTCCTTCCAAAACATTCCTCAGTTGCCTATCTATTTCTGCACTGATAAGTCCTGCCCAGTGGTAATTCGTTCCTTGGCCTATCTTGGTGATCACATGGACCATCCAATTTTCCAATACCCCGACAGTTTTGAGTCCGGCCACCCTGCTCAACAATGTGATGGCATCATAAATATCTGGCCTGAACTTCACCCTATGCAACTGTTTGGGCAATTTGGAGTGGTGAGATTTGGGCTTCTCAAGCCATGAGTTGATAAGCTGTTGAGCCTTAACTGGCTCGTTCTCATAATATGTGCGAGCAGTGTCAATGCTTAGGGCGCAGACCGAAGAGAGATCCGGCATGCTGAAAGCTCGGGCAATGGAGGCTAGACTGAAGTTTGCCAACACCCGTCCCTCAGTGCTAACTACCATCTGTGTGTCAAAGGCGTACTGCCTAGCACACTCCAAAATCAGCTCGTAACACTGGACTGCTGGAGGGAACCCTGCCACGTGTACCAACCCTGAGTTCATCATCCCTTGCCTCAATGCCGATTGGTCCTTCTCAGCTGTTCTCTGTTTGAATTCTTCGTAACGCCAGGCACCAACGTTGGTATCGGACACATCTGCCCACACGGAGGATATCTTACTCTCTGGGACCTGACTCCTCATGTCTAATCTCAATTTTTCTTTCTCGGAAACTGCAGATGCCCCCGCACCACCTTTGGACTTCCCAGCAGCAGCTTTGCTTGATTCAGCCTGCACATCCAAGAACTATTATTAGAATCTAATTATTAAGCTCATATTCATCCAAAAGGTTAGCATACATCATACACATCTATTAAAACCAAATGCCAATTGCCAATTTTCCGAGATCCGGAGAAATCAAATAATCCGAGAAAATCATATAATCCGGGAAAATCGTATAATCCGGGAAAATACATTCGGGGCGGAATTCCGGAGAAATCCGACCCAAACGGACTCCTGCCACCAAAGCACTATTAGCCATGTAAATCATTAATATGCTCGAAATCAAAGGAAAATCATCAATTTTACTCTTTGGCAATCAAGAAATAGGCATCAACAATCACTCCACCAATTCCCTCATCGAAATATACAAAAGAATGCAATCAGACAGGAAATCCGGAAAAATCCGAATGGGACAGACTTTCGCGGACAGCATCAAATGCACCGGAAATCAACTCTGTCCGCGGAATAAAAGGAAACCGGGAAAATCCGGAAGACCAGAAATTCCGCGACAGCCTCGGAAACCCGAAAAATGGCAAAACGTGCACCAACACAGGAGCGACCACAAGATCTTCAATATCAAAGCTCGAATGAACCCAAAACCGACGACAATTACCAGACTCGAATATGCAAAGAGTGTCCAACACTCAGAAGCACTCAAAGGAAGGATCCCATACTTAAAATGACGATGCCCTAAATCGAACAATCACATATCCGCCATTAGAACCAGAGCAAGCTTTTAGGGTTAAAATATCAGTTCGGGATTTACCTAAAAAGCCCTCTAATCCTCACAGGACGGGGAAGCCAACATAAAACGAGGCGAAAGTCATTCAAACACAAGATCAAATCATCGCACTAGCCGAGACACCCAGAAAACCCTAAATTCGCATGGCAACACATCCCACACCCAAAACAATTAAGCAACACGACCCAGAATTCCGTCTAGAGTGCAAATATGCAATCAAGCGGATAAACGGAACTCATAGGGCACGAGAGATGGGCTTCGAATAAAAAAACGGATCAAACCGACAGAATAAATACGACACCCAAAGTCAAAATATGAGCCGACCCCAAAATTTAACAACGCCCAGTACAAGAAAATCTCAAATCACCATGCAAACAAACGGAAGGGCGACGAGTACATACCATGGATCAAGACGAGCAGAAACCGAGCTTGGAAAATCAATCCAGGTGACAACACGTCCAGGCAATGGGATACTGGCAGCAACACTCAAGCAATCCACGCGCAAACAATCCAAGACCAAACCCCAAAGCTCAAACGAAAGTTCCGAATCGCCAGAGCAGAAAACAAGGAAGCAGTCGAAGTTAGAATGAATCAGAAAACGCCCCAAATTCGCCCTTATACCCGTCTGAACCAAGATACCTCAGCCATTAATGCGCGAAAAGACGTTTCTGACAAGTCCGGAAACCCGTGCCCCAAGTGGAATTTCGGAAAATCCCAGAATGCGCGGAAACACAGACTTCGCGGAAATGCAAAAACCGGGGAAATAATGAGGACCGGGATTTTGACATAATCCGGGAAAATCCGATAGGAACGGAAAATCCCGAAGTTAGGAAAAAACCCGGAATCGGAGAATCTGGCCAGAAACAGACAAGGAACCAGGGACGGAAGAATCCGTCGGAGACGGAAAATCCCGGATCCAGGTGAAAACCCGGATTTGTCCAAAAACTCAATTTCGATCAATTGCAATCTTAGGGCAAGGGCAAAGCCAGTAAGACCAACATGTCAAGACCCCAAAATGATAAATCCAATAAAATCAAAGGTCAAAGACACCAAAAAGAGAGGGTCCCCACTCCCAGTGGGGCGTGTGTGCAAAAACTGCACAACAGATGGGCAATATGGCTTCAATTCCAAAGATGAGGGTGAATGGAGTAGCTCCTATAGGTGTACAAATGCTAGTGTGGCAAGCCCATAGAGAAGGGTTAAGTTGGATGTGTCAGTTACGACCAGTGTCATTGATAGTATTTTTGAGAATTTTGAGGATAGTTTTGTTAGATGCCTAGGCTTGACCATTTCCTTGCAGCTAATATGGCATGGAGAAATGATGTTGGATATGGAATCACTCACATAACTCATGAATTTATTGAATTTTGAATGAACATTCATTGTTTGTGATGATGAACTATGGAATACCATACAGGCAAATGATGTAGTTGAGAATGAATTTGGAAATTTGCTTGTCATTTATGTATGTAAGGGGGATGGCTTCAATCCACTTAGTAAAATATTCAGTGGCGATGATGATGAATTTGTGGCCACTAGATGAGGTCAAATGAATCTTGCCCATGAGTTCAAGTCTTCATTGTGCAAAGCACCATGGAGATGTAGTCGGTTGAAGTCCTTATGCTGGAACATGAATTAAATCACTATGTATCTGGCATTGGTGACAAGTCTTGACAAACTCAAGTGCGTCCTTTTCAATGGTTCAATAATACCCAAGTCTTGTTATCTTCTTAGCTAAAGTAGGCCCACTCAAATGAGACCCGCATATACACTCATGTACTTCATGTAAGGTTTTGTGTGCTTCATTAGTGTCGAGACATCAAAGAAGGGTGTTGTTAAAGCTACAGTGGTAAATTGTGTCACTGACGATGGTATATCGAGCATCTTTTCGTATGGAATTTCACTAGTTGTTGGATAGGTTGGGTGGAAGGGCTTGGGATTTGAGATAGTCGTAAATGTCTTGGTACCAGGGAGAATCGAGACCAACAAGCTCGCATACCATCTCTGTTTCCAGGACATCATAGGTAGGGACCAAAAATTGTTCTACTAAGAATTCACATTGTGGCATGTTACTTGGGATGTCTAGGAGAGAGCCAATGGTAGCCATCGTGTCTAATGCCTTATTTTTTGCCCTTTGAACTTGCTCAAAATTCAACATGTGAAAGTATGTCTGGAAGCTATCGACCATTCATTTGTAAGGCATTAATTTCTTGTCCTTGGTGTTGTAGTCATCATTGACTTGATTAATGACTAACTGAGAATCTCCATAGACATGAAGTGTCCCGATTTTCCATATTATTGTCATTCTAAGTCCTATCACGAGTGCCTTGTATTCTGCCACATTATTTGTATATGGGAAAGCTATGCAGAATGCTTTAGGGATAGAGCCCCCTTGTGGAGTGATGAACAATATTCCTACCCCCGAGCCATGACTAGTATGTGATCCATCAAAGTACAACCTCCAAGGTGACTTAGGTTCTGTGTGAAATATTGACTCATCTGGAAAGTCTACCACTAATGGATGATCACTTTGTACAAGTGCATCTGCCAGTTGGTTTAGCGTTTGGCAATAATGGCAGATGGTGAAAACTAATTTTGAATCTAGTCCTGGCATATCGGCATAAGACCATATGAAGTTGACCTTTCGTTCTAAGAAAAATTACTGAAATTTTGGTTTCTCTTCTTCTATCAGGGATGCTGCAAAGAGGATCATTTTAGGCTCTTCTTTTGTTGATATGTTGACTTTTGTAGTGTCTTCTATGAGCATTGTTGATTTCTCTTGAGTCATAGGAAGAAAGTCTAGTCCTCCATCTTTGGGTTCCTTGGAGAGGTTTTCACCCATAGATATGTCCTTTATTTTTACTTTTTCGTTGTCAAAAGGTGCCTTTCAGTTTTCACCTAAAGATGTTTCATTTTTTATTTTATTTTTATTTTTCATTTTATGACTAGAGGACAGAGCAGTCTCCCCAAAGTAGGCTGCACAATCTAAATCAATAGAAAATCTGACCTTATGATCACCATTTGGTATACCTTCATGGAGTCCCATAAATTCGGCAATGGCCTCATCATTCTGAAATGTATCCATGACTAGCAAGCCCTGTTGATCCCAATTGATAAGTTGAGTATAGACTAAGGAAATGCCATCGTCAATGTGTGAATTGGGGAGAGGACACAGTAAGCATGCAAATAGATTCAAAGACATTGAAAATGAAGTGGTCATCATCCAACTCCACATTGGATTCTATCCAATATTCTCCTTCACTGGACTCATACTCATTATCGAAGTACAGGAAAAATGGCTCAACCTTAGTGTCATAAGGTGGGACATGTTTGTCCATGTTGTCAGCTGACAAGGAAGGAATGTCTAGATTATGGTCAAGGGGATGGGAAGATGGCTCAGGCTCGTCATTTTTTTGCAAACAAAAGAATTTACCCTAATCTATATTTTCTCAAGGGGTATGATGTGTTGGGTTGATTTTAAACATTTGTCTAAATCATTCCTCGAAGGTGGGTTCTCCAGGTTCAAGAAATAATTCATCGAGGCAAAAATCACTTAAGGAACACTCAGAGCCAAATTTCCATTCATGGGAGTCAATTTTGATAAAGGATTCCTTAGTTGTCTTGAAATTTTTTGAAGGATTTACGCTCTCACTAGAAATCACACAGGTATATCGATCATCAGTTCAAGGTAGACCATACCCTAGCCCAACATATTTTGGTTGTTTGGCAAGTTCTATTAGTTGTATTTTCCCAGTCTTGTTCTTACCAAGGCCACTGGTTCCATCGTAGCCCTTAGCCTTCATCATGTCATATCCTTTGCTGTAAATATTAATTGGTAATGGGGGCATATTCTCTAGGTCTCTGTAAATCCAAGATAATATGTCTTGAATGTCTTTCTTGCTCATGTCACTCCATTTTATGAAGACTATTTTTGGTGGCACCTTAAAAATTTCTTTTGGTTCCATTCTGAAACAAGGTCAACCATAGACCTTAGGAGACTTGGGTATTGTCGTGATATTGTATGGTGTATTCAATTTTAATTCTCCACAGCCTAGGTCCTGGATCTTGACAATGGGCTCAACCTTAGGGAGTGAGGAAGAGGATGGTGTGGCAGATGATTTGGATGGAGTGGATGTGGATGGATCAATGAATTTGGTGGAATTTGAAACCTCCCGATTGATGGGTACCTAACATTCTGAGATACCCCTTAAGTTTATACAATATTAAAAGGGTCGGGGTCTCCATATATAGTGATTTTTGTGTCGTCGAAGGGGAATTTTAGGCATTGATGGTAAATGGATGGAAAAGCTTTGAGGGCATGGATCCATGGTCAACCGAGCAAGATGTTGTAAGGAAATTCTAGATCCAGGACTTGACAAGTGGTTTCAACAATGACTGGTTCAATTTTGATGGGGAGAGTGATAATTCCTTGAGAAGAACATTCTTAGTCATCATATGCTTTTATGACTATGCTTTTTTTAGGGTCTATGCAAGCATCAGAAAATCATAGAGCCTTGACCACTTTTAAGGAGCATATATTTAGTCCCACTTTACCATCTATTAAAACTCGTCTGAATTTGTGTTTATGGATGAAAATCTCAATGTGTATTGTGTCATTATGGTTGGTCTTTTGTGAAAAATAATCTTGGTTAAAAAATGTGACATGATAGGGTGTAGTGAGGTATCCCACCATGACTTCAAACTAGTTAACATTAATGTCATGTGGGATGGATACTCTTGCAGAGTTTTTTCAAGTATTGCCTTATCTGTAGGTGAAATACGAAGCAAATTTAGTATGGAAATTTGCACGAGAGTCTTGCCTAGTTGGTCTTTAAGATTGAACTGACTCTTAGGTTGTGACTATTTGATGGAAGGGCCAAATTGTGGTTGCTTTGTAGACCGACCATCTATTGTAATTTTTGGTTTTCTTGGCAGAGGACCAGCTATTGTGACTTTTCCACTTCGAGTAGTAGCATTGCATTTGAGTGCTCGTTTGACAATAATGGTATTGTTGCATTCATCATCAATTCAGACATTGTTAATAATAGGTCCACCAGAGTAGTCATATGCATCACAGGAATAATTAGCTTGATTATTATTTTCCTTAGGCCCTAACATTGAGGCTTTATTGGAACCATGGCCTTGCAGTGGGTTCTTGTGGATGGTATGGTTGATATTAGATGCAAACTATGGTCCACCTACTTCAATTGCATGAATTTCGATGAGGTCTTGGACAATGTTCCTTAACTGTCGACAAGAAGATGTTTTATGGCCTTTAGCTCAATGGTAATCACAAAAAGTTTTATTGTCCCACCATGAGGGTTTAAACTACCTAGAGTCATATGGCTTAGGATCCTCCAATGTAATGAGACCATTTTAAGGAGCCTCTTAAGGACATCCTCAATAGGTTCTCCCAAGGGAGTATATGTGTATCTTTTAGGGAATTGTCTCATCTAATGGGGTTGCCCTTGATTTTGGTTGTTTTGATTATTTGAATCAGTATTGACAGTAGGTGTTAGTGTCGTTGTCAGTCAATTTTACTAGTTGAGCTCCTTTAAGGGCAAGCATCGAGCCTATGGTATTCACTGCCTTGGCGTCAACAATGTCGTCATTGGTGACATGTTTATTTTTGGCCCAATACTAGTGGGTTCGCATTTGTGTTTTTAGGATTGTATTTTAGTTCCCCTTTGGCAATGAGGGATTTTTCAACTTGGATTCCTTTTTCAACTAGGTTTTCAAATGTTGTGCAACAATGGACTTGTAATCCATATTTCAGTGGGCCTACAAGTGTTTGCACAAACATGTCAACCTTTTCTCTTTCAGGTATATCAATATGACAGTGACTTGCAAGGCTTCTCCACTTTTAGAAGAATGGGATGAAAGTTTCACTAGTATCTTCTTGTGTAAGAGTGCATAGGCTAGTGATAGAAGTGTCCATGTCAATGTTATATGAATAATTCTTTATGAATTTTTTTTTAAGTTCATCCCATGTTCTTATCCCTTTCAAAGTGGTAAACCATCGAGTGTGGGTCATGTAAGAATCTTAGAGAAAAGTCTCATTAAGTAACTCTCTACATAGGAAATGTCCATGCAATTGGTTATGAATTCTCAAATATGTTCAATAGGACTCATCTTGCCTTTGTATTTGGTGAATTTGGGTGCCACATAACCATGAGGGAATAGTGGAATGTATAAATTTGTGTCAAAAGTATATAAGTTTAGGTCATATGACGTGTGTGACCTCTTGTTGGATGCTCATAGTTCTTCTAGCTCCTTTTCTAGACACACTCATCATTCTGGCTTGCATGGAATCAATTATAGGGTTATTTGTGGCATCACAAAAGGGGGTGATAGATATGCCATGGGTCCCATTTGTTGTGAAAAGAGGTTGGTATTCTGTTGTGGGATATGATGTTGTGACATTTGTGATGTGTTTTGGCTAATATGTTATTTGTGTTGAAAATTTGGATTAGGGCCTTGTTGATAAGTATGAATATGTGATGATATGCCCTCCAACCATTTGAGTTGAGATTTGGGGAATATGGTGTCCATAAATGTTTTGATGTCCAGATGATGCCATATGTTGAGTATTCGGATTGCCTTGTCCAAATTGTTGGAATTTCCTATGGTGAATGTTCATGTTTTGTCCTTGGGAGGCATTGGTGTTAAATTGTGATGACATGTTTGTATTCAGTTGTCATCCTTAAATGAAGACACGTGGTTTACTTCCTCTGGCAGGATTGAATGAGGTACCAATAAAAGGTTTTGATGTACCCATGGCACTAGATGAAGCTCCAAATAAGGGATTTGAAGAGATTTCCCCCATTGATGAGGACCCAAAGGTCACTCCAATTGATTGTGATGGTATTGCAGACATTGTTGGCATTTATTGTGACATAGCTTGTGACATGTTTGGAATTCCCCCAATGGATGTTGCATTGATTGCACTGGGATTATTTTGATTGGTTGTGTCAATGTTGGTGTGATTAATGGTACTCGTGACAGTTTGTGAGATGGCATCAACAGAAGCATTGTTTGTCATGTTTTTAGGTTGACTAGAGTTAGACATGTTGTTTGCATTGTTGATGTTATGGTTGGTTGATGTTGTATCAAAGTGTTGATGTCAAAGCCACATGGAAACTTAGCTCCTTGACTTAGAAGTATGTCCAAGTATCTGTCTCTATCATGTAAGACCATTTCTTCCACAAAAGAGGATGTGTCTGGATTTTGGGCTACGGCTTCTATGTCTTCCTCAAATATTTGTCCATGTTCATCCCTACATATGAATGATTCAAAAGGATTATGTGACGAGGATGAAATGTTCATGGGAGGTTGTGGGTTTGTGTTGTAGAATGGGTCCGTAAAATTCCAATTTGGGTCATAAGTATGATCATTGATGTTGGGATTGGAATCTTGTCCAAAGTTTTCCATTTGTTTTCTTCTTCTTTGGAGCCTAGTCTCAACCATAAAAGGGAATTACTCAAAGGAGAATGATGAGGATGACAACTAAATGCAAGGGTGACACTAGCCTATGTTTTTGGATTTTTTGGATAAAGGATGATAATACAAGACCATGTTTTTGAATTTTTGACAATAAGGGATGCAATATGACAATGTTGTCTAAAGAAAATGACTTTAATGCCAAAGGACAATGAAGACTAAGATGACAAGTTATGACACTAAATTTTTTTCGTATTTTTGGAGGATGTCAATGCAAGGTGATAATGATGTTTTCCTAAGGGAAATGACTACTACAAGGTGATAAAATTGTCAATAAAGGATGCCAAATGACAAGGTGACAATGAGGACTAATGTGAAGATGTTGGTTAAGGAAATGACCAATGCAAAGTCTAGGTGCCAAATGAGGACTTGGATTTTAAAGATGTGCAAGGTGAGGACTAAAATGATTTGAATGTCTAAGGTATGCAAATGTAAAGGTCTAAAATTATTTGGAAGAAGGTTGCCTAACCACCCTATGCTTGATCTATGTCTCAATTTTGGAATATCAAAGGACTTGTTTGAAGGACTTAATGACAAGGAAAAAATGATGAGTCTTCTTAACTAGAATTTTGAGTTGGAATGAGCTCACAAAAGGATAATGAATAATGATGATTAAGTCCAATGATAACCTAATTTTGAAAGTCAAGATTTTGCAAAGTGAGGTAAGGTTTCCTAATCCAAAATCTGAAGAAGTGAGAATGCAAGGACTGAAAAATGAAGATAATGTTGCCTAAGGCTAAAACTAGGTTTTTGCAAAGATGAACCTATGGAAAGATGCAACCTAAAAATGCAAATGATGAAGAGTTTGAGCAATTTCTAATCTAGTTTTTGATAGGGTCTTCTGGAAAAAGATGTCTAATGGAAGTTTGGATAGAATTGAACTCAATTTTTGGTCTGAGACAGGTTTTTATTTTTTCCAAGAGAATGTGTTGTTTTAAGTTGTTAATGCATCTTAGGATGGAAAATGCGGCTCAGATTTAGCAAATGCAGCTCTACAAAAAGAAAATGTGGTTCAAGTTGGAAGATGCGGCTTTCTAGAAAGAAAATGTGGTTCAATATAGGCAAATGATGTGTTTTGCAAAGAAAATGCGATACAATAGAGTGAATACGATGTTCTAGGAAGAAAATGTGGTGCAAAAAAATGAATGCGTCATGGAAAATGCGGTACAAAAAGCAAAAAGTCTGATTTGTTGGCAATTTTGGTCAAAATTCTGAAGTGTTTGATGTTGACTGTTTGTTTTCTAGATCTGAAAGTGATGTTTGTCTTATTTGAACGTCTGAAAACACTTGGAAAACATAATATTTTATCTTTTGATACAAGAACAATAAAGACAAGCATAATCCTAGGTTAGGCCAGGACAATATCTACTAGATTCTACGAAGCCGCATATTCTTAGTGTGTGAATCTAGAAGCTTAGCTACACATGCTCCCCTTTATAGTGCACTACTTCTCAGGCCAACCAAGCTTCCAACCCCCATAAAACTCCCATGGTAGGTTGATCACCTCTACTAAGAACTACGAAGATGTGGATGCCTTCACAACGACCATTGTTGTGCTAGAAAATGGAAGGATTTTGGCTACTACACAAAGATGTTTAGTTCGAGACCCCTGTTTGAGTGGCCATACATGGGGTACAAGATTAATCTCCATTTAGGAGGCACTCCAACCTGAAGAGGTTATGCTCAACATGGTTTTGGGGAGTACTACTTGGTCTATATGACACATCCGCACTCGTAATCCTAGGCTTTCCCTTAGGATTCACATTTATATACTAGTGGAGGGTAGCTTGGCTATAGCTTCATTGCTAGTTTGAGTTGCCTTGGGGTGAGTAATTTTTCCCACCAAGGAAGGCCCAATTTCTAAAGTTAATAATTGGTTCTCTTACACCCAGGATTGCACAAGTGCACAAGGGGAGAGGATACTTCAATTATTGAATCAAGGTAAACATAAAATGGATGGGTTTCATTTTCTGATCACCTAGTTTGCACAAGGTGAGAGCATAATCAACTACCACCCTAAAACCAATCAAGCAAAGGACAATAAAAGTTCTATTTAGAGCACCAATTGAAATATTTTCTAATCTAGAAATCAACAAGCATAATGTTTCAAAATGAAGGCCTTCAACAATCAAACCTACAAAACCACAAGTTAGTAGTTTGCAAAGATATGCCTTGGACCCACGAAAGACTCAAAGCCACATGTTGTAACAAGCCATTAATAACCAGTAAAACTCTAGACTACAGATTGGAAAAAAGGAAAAATTATAATACAAAAAGAAACTAAGCCAAATCTAGAAAAGATTCGAGCGCGAAAATTCACTAGGCAAATGTGTCACAACAGAGCGATTGCATCATTTTGGCAAAAAAATGCATCACAGTTCTGGATTCTAGAATCTATCAGGTGAATGTGGCAACCTACAAAGCAAATGCGTCGCTATCTGGCAAATGTGTCGCTCTACAAATTGAATGCAACTCAATAGAGTGAATGTAGCTTTCTAGATGTCGAATGCATTGCAAAAAATTGAATGTGTCATTCTGTTTATCAAATGTGTCATGGTCGTACCTATAGCTACAAAGCAGAAAAATGTCGTATGGAAAAAAAATTGTGCAATTTTCATGTCAATTTTGCCAATGTAACTATGGGAAATTATTCTAGGGTTAGAAGATCTAATGCATAAACATAAAAACCCAAAGTAATAATGAAGTGCAAAGGAGAAAGAAGAAAAAAAAATGAAAGATCTCACCAAATGTCTTCAATCTCTATGGCTGACCTCCATTACACCTTCTCAACTTGTTGCAAATATGATGTTTCCCTCATATTTGTTATGAACAAACTAATGACAATGACAATCCCTAAGTAAATGTTGAAGGATTTGGGATTACAACATGCAAATACTATGCTAATATGTAACTAGTGAGCATGAAATTATGTCTAAATTATGCCAAAGGAGATGCTAATATGACTATGAAAAAATAACAATAATGCAAGAGTATGACAAGATTGCAAAATTATGACAAAGACAAGATAGCATAAGATTGCAAGATGACATGAGATGAGAAATGAGACCAAAATTTCCATTTTATAGAAAATGCAATTTTCAAGGAATAGTCAAGATTAAAAGTTGATAAGTGCCCTAGAATCAATGGATAAGATTCAATTTGACAACCCACAATTAGGGTTAGGGCAATATTAGGGAAAATTCAAAATGAGTGGACAAGATTGATTTTTAGAAAATAAAATCAAGCGTGAATAATGCATGTGACAAGAGATAAGACTAGCACAGAAAAAGAGGTGACTTGGAAAAACAAATAATAATAGATATTAATTTTATTTTTAGAGAAAAAGACTATTTTGAATTAAAAATTAATTTTAATTCAAAAGGTGGGACCACATGAGAGTAAATAATTAATTTTAATTATTTACTAAGAAGAAGGGAATGCCAAATGAGATAATTAAATTATTAAAATAATTATTTAATTTAGAGAAGATGACCAATAATTAAATAAATTAAAGAATTTATTTAATTATGAGAAGACTTTCAAACTTAGTGACATATTATATAAATAAATAAATAGGAAGACCTAATGGACCAGGATAATTAAATAAATTAAGAAATTTATTTAATTATAAGAGGACATTAGACAATTAGTGACGTATTAAATAAATAAATAATAATTTATTTATTTAATAGTCAAGAAGAATAAGAAAGACATGAATTAATTAAATAATTATGAATTATTTAATTAATAGTCAGAAGTGGACCAAGGACATAATAAAAATGTCTTAATTATGCTAGGAAGAAAATGGCAGAAAAATAGAGCTTGCAGGCCTAGGTCATTTTTATGTGTCTACATGTGTAAGTATCATGATGTGGTAGCATCGAGTTACGAAGATTTAAAGACTTATGACACCTCCATCATCATGCACACTATACCCCTTAAGCCAGACATTAGACCTTTCCAACAATGATAGTGTCCCATGAACGCAGTGTTGGAGCCCATTATTCCCATTATTTACAAAGAAGTACAAAAGTCATTGTCGGTCAAAATCATCTTTCTAGTTAGGCACTCCATGTGGGTGGCCAATTTGGTTCCGTTAGGAAGAACAAAGAAACCAGATTATGTGTGGACTTCTGCAATCTGAATAGAGCTTTGGAGAAGGATAACTATCACATGCCCTCACTCAATGAGCTATTGTAGATTGTTAACGGGTCATAAATGATGTCCTTCCTCGATGGATATTCTAGATATAACTAAGTCATGGTGCAATACAAAGATTAGCACAAGACCACGTTCACCACCAAGTGGGAAACCTTTGCATATAGGAGAATGCCATTCAGAATCATCAATGTGGGTGCCACTTTCCAGCGTGCGATGGATATAGCTTTCAAGGATCTAATTGAAAAATGCGTCATCATTTACATGGATGATCTTACAGTGTTTTTAAAAAAGTGAGATGACCATGTTTCTGATCTGTGCAAAGTTTTTCAAAGATGTACAGAATTTAGGATTTTGCTCAATCCAAAGAAATGCATCTTCAGAGTCATAGAAGGTAAGCTGCTTAGGCACATTATTTTTGAATGAGGAATCTCCATAGATCCTGAGTGCATTTAGTCCCTATTAAAGATCCAATTGCTAGGTAGCAAGAAAGAGATAAAATATTTCTTCAGAAAGATAAATTTCATCAAGAAATTCATCACAGGCTTTGTTGAGATTGTCAAGCCGCTTAATGCCATGTTGAAGCAAGATGCCAAGATTAAGTGGACTCTAGAGGCACAACAAGGCTTCGAGTAAATCAAGAAATCCATTGCTAAAGAGCCTATACTAGTTAGTCCTGATTATCTGAAGCCATTTTACATTTATTCATTTGCTTCAGATCATTCATGTGCTAGCATTTTGACTTATAAGGATGACAAAGGGAATGAGCATCCAATTACTTTCATGATTTTCCCCTTAAAGGATGTTGAACTAAGATACCATAGCATGAAGAAGGCATATTCTCTTATCAGAGGAGTCAAAAAGTTCAGACATTACATCCTACGAAACAAGGTATTTTCCATTGTCTTTGATCCAACAGTGAAAATGTTGATGCAAAATGAACTAGGAAAATGAAGAGCAAAGTGGATCACCTTGCTACAAGAGTATGACATGGAGATTCAGCCAATGAAGTTGGTACAAGGATAGGCACTCACCCAAATGATAGCTAAAACAACAGCTGAGGCCAGACCTGAGCTTACGGTTCAACATTATTAGCTTGAGGATGTTTCTCATAGAGAGTGGTATGACGACATCATCTATTACTTGTTGAACAACAAGTGCCCACCTCACCTCTAGGGAGTCCAAAAGTGTGCCCTCAAACTGAAGAGCAGCAGTCATATACTACAAGGATCCATCCTTTACAAAAGAAATCATGAAGCATTGTACCTTTAGTGCCTCAGAAAAGAAGAAGCAACACACATGCTAAAAGAATTCCATGACAAGTTTGGTGCTAGTCATGGATCTGACTCTTCTACTACCCATCAAATTCTACAAGTAGGATATTATTGGCCAACTATTTTCAAGGATTCCCATAACCATGTTTGTACATGCCACGTCTGCTAGATCACAACCAGGGAAATGAATGTTGATGTCTTGTTGCAACCAGTCTTGGAGGTAAGACTGTTTGCACAATGGGGTCTCAAATTCATCGGTTTGGTAAGCCCACCATAATCTATGGGTCACTTATACATTCTAACAGCCTCTAATTATTGTACTAAATGGATAGAAGTTATTGCATGTAGGCAATGTACAATAGAGTTAATTGTTAATTTTCTCAAAAGTTTTATTTTAAATCATTTCAATTTCCCATATGCATTAGTATGTGATAATGGCCCTGCCTTTGCCTCACTTAAATTCACTAGTTGGGCCTTCGATTATGGAATTTCTCTTAAGTTCTCATCCAACTACTATCCTCAAGGAAATGGTCTGGCAGAATATGCAAACGAGAACCTTATCACCATCACCAAAAAACTGCTTGATAGGAATTCCAAGGACTGGAATACCCAACTTCATTTTTCCATTTGGGTAGATCGCACACATCATAAGGCATCCTTAGGAGATTCCCTATTCCACCTCATCTATGGTGTAGAGCGTGATTCCTGATTCACCTAAAAATCCCCACCCTTCAATTCATTGATGTCTTTTACGAGAAGGGGATCAAAGAGGAGCTCACTTGGCTGAGCTACTCCACTTAGAAGAAGTATGTGACCATGCTATTAAAATTTTTTCCAAACATCAGAGCATGGTCAAAAGATGGTTCGATCAACGAGCCAAAGTCAAGGCCTTTAGAATTGTTGATTTGGTCCTATGTTGGGACAAGGCCCATGAGAATAAAGGGGGACATGATAAATTTGACAAACTCTAGCTTGGCCCCTTTCAAATTGTTGAAATCCTTGAAGATAATGTTTTTCACCTCAAGACCTTAACTAGTGAAGATGTCCCATTGCTTGTCAATGGGCAGCACTTGAAGCATTATTTCCAAGCTTGAACTCTCTTGAGTTGCTCTTTGTAAATACCTGTATATAGGTTAGTTTAGGTTGCTTTGTTGTTTTTTTGCTTTGCACTGCTTTTGTTTTGCTCATTTCTCAGTCACTTTTGTTGTGATGAGGATGCCTCTTTGTTCCTAATGCGTTAGTCATGCTCATTCAATGAACGGTTCACTTTGTTATCAACTCATAGTGTTCTTTGGATAACTATTCACTCTTAATGATTGGTCTCTAATTGCTGCTATGGGGTAGTTTCCTTATTTAAACTCACATTTGACCTAGAACTCAACCCTTTATTGAATCCTTTCACACTCATCTTGGATCTTGCATGAAATACACTAATTTTTTCTAAGGAACTATACAATGGCCATTATGAAGGTGAGGCAAGTGAAAAATCCTCAAATCTGCTTCAATGACCACTATGATTCCAAGCCCACTGTAAGCTTCGATGCCTACAATGGTTGAGCAAAATAAATAGTATCAAAAGGATATCAGAAGGAAAGAAAGAAAGAAATGTTAAAAATTAAGCAACCACGTGGATGTGCGGAAAACTCTATTAGGGCTATGGACACTCAGCTAGTAGTAGAGAAATGTTTGTGGGATCATAGCCACAACTCTGTTGGGGCTATGGATGTCTGACTGGCAGCGGGGCAATGTCTAGGTCACTTTTGGAGTTAGATAATCAATGTAGATTGCTTGGCCTAATTAGAATCTTTTGGTCATGGTTTCTAAGGAGAGGAAATAAATTCACCACTTACACACACTTTTGAGATGCTCTTGTGATCTGATTCAGTTAAGGATTTTGTTCTCCCTCAAGCCCCCTAATTCACTTATAGAAATCAGCCCTTGGTCTAGGAAACTAGAAATTATGGGTTTTGAATGAACACTTATCTTTAGAACACTCAAGAGCATTCTCTAGTAGAGTCACCATTTGTTGTGCCTATAGCACACATGCCCCATTTAGAATAGGGACCCTCTCTCTTTTTCATTTTTCCAGGTCACTTTTATCACTGCCCTATTTTTTGTGCCCCTATTTTGTTTTCTAAGTGGTCAAGCAATCTTACAAGGGCCACCTTGAGTTGACCATATTTTTTGACCTTCAAATTTTCAAGGCCTTAGGGCTTTGCGGGATTTCCTTGGTTGTTTTCCTTCATACATTAAAACTGATGTCCTTGGAGCAGGGCAGGTCCGCCCCTACAAGCCGCTCCATGCAAGTTTCCTTGGCTCCCCAACCATTTCAAATTGACTTCACACAATGTTCTCCCACTCGACAGAACATACACCCTATTGTGTCATTTTCAGTGCCAAACATCCAAATGGCTAACCTCTGGCTATTGTGCACTAGGCAAACTCCCCCACTCTCGCCACTATTTTTAAACTAACTGCTCACCAACCTGAAACACCATTGTACTAGCATTAATGAGGGGCATTAAATGCATCAAAATCTATAAATAGCACATCTTCAGCTATCATTTTCACTTGCAAATGTTCAAAAGACTTGTTGGAGCCTCCTACCAACACCGTCATCGTGCCTGCCAAGTTCCTTCGCTAATTTAGAATCTTCGCTAGCAATCTCTTCATCAATTTCATCAAGTTTTCTAGGATATATGGAACCAGATGTGGGACCTTCAAAGGTGGCCATGGAAAAATAAAATGGAAAGAAGCCAGCTTAAAGCACCTAGAGGTAAAGAGGATAAAGACCAAATGAAGTACAAGTTCTAAGGGGAACCTTTCAACTCTAAGGTCACAGGAGGGAGATCTTAGATACTAATCTAGGACACATTGATATCTATGAATTCAAGCAAATGGTTCGGATCAACCCCATGATAGAAAATGATAGAAAGATTAGAGGCAATGGGTTTTCCAAGGCTGCCAGTTTCCCACCTGCTCTCATTGCTCCTGAGCTTGTGATGGCCTGTAGGGAGGCATATCAAGAAGACTCTAGAAGAATTGTAAATAGATTTGGGAATGTGTTAGCTGATTTGTCTACCAAGTCAATAGGGAAAACTTTCCATATTTCCACCTTCAGAGAGATGGAGGAAACATCCAACGAATATGCCAAGGAGATGTGGGATGCAGACCCCCTCAAATGCAAGAAACTTATTAATCAATACTAGTTAAAAGGAAAGAGGGGCAGTGCAAATAAAGTAACCCAAAAAAAAATTAGAAGTGACTTCTATGAGGATTATCATGACTTGGTAACCTTGTTGAGCAGAGTTATGGGCCTTCCAACTACAACCATCTTTCAAGAGTGGATGCTATACTTCATGGAACAAATCCTCTGAGGTGAAGCCAAATTCTACTGGGCAGGAATGATTAGTAATTTCTTACACAAGCAATTTATGGTAGTAAATGGAATCCTACTTGGTCTATCTATTAGCTAACTGGATGCAATACAAAGGCTTATTTTTGGCTCCAAGTCAGACTCCAGGAAGGGAGCTAAAGGTATATGATAAGTACTCTCAGCTCCAATATAGGAATTTCAAGAAAGATTATTGCAGGGTCAATGATGCCTTCATTGGGTATATCATCAAACTGCTTAGAGATGATTTTGAAAGGAGAGTCACCCAAAGTGAAAATGCTTACATCTATCAGTTTGACTTGTTATTTATTCAATCTCCCAAATTCACATACATCTGAGCCGAGGGTTTCTCGAAGAAACCCTACAAGCTTCCCCAGTACCCAAATGACTAGCTGATACAACTTGAACTCTCTAAATAGCTATAGCAAGGACACACCCTCCTAAACAACAAGCATAGACCTCACCTTTAGCTAGGGTATGTATGCCCTTCTCGCATCCTAGTGTGTGGAATACTATGAAAAGGAATTAAATGAGTACAACTTGGAATTCCATACTCCCCGACCATGAATGGATCCTTATGTAAAATTGAAGAAGGCAATTGGGATTGAGTACGCCCATTTATATAATGTGGAGGACTTTTGGGCCAACTACAGAGAAGACAAAGAAGTACACATGAGGCACTACATGCATATTAAGGCCTATTTTTTCAAAATAGTGAACATGTTTTCGGTGCCAAATTAGGTTGTCAAAGATGAAAACACAGTGGTTGATCCCTAGTATGATACAATGGCCAATCTACCACTACCCCTGATTGATTGGAATGAGGAAGAGGTCAATGACCTTGGCATTCTAATGAAGTCCATCAAGGTGAGGACCAAAGAATGGATTGATGGGAAAATTGCCCAATTGAAGCTGTAAGGAGTCACCCTAACATATGGTGAGCTCGAAGAACCACTTGGAAGTGAGACTGACAATGCCTTTGCTACTACCCCGATGGGAGAAAATTCAAAATATCCTCCCACCACATGATCAAATAAGAGAAAAGAGATGGTTGAATGATAGCCTAAGCCTAGGGCGTACTCAAGCAAAGCCTCAGAGGGTGAGCGTTCCAAGAAACTAAAGAAATCAGGTAGTTGTACGAAGATTCCCATCATCCAGGAGGACCCACTCCATGAAGAACAAGAGCTTGAGCAGCCAAAGTCCCCACCTACTACCTCCACTCTCATAGTCACTGCTACTACTTCCACCACTACTATTTCTCTTCTGCCTACTTCTATGGCAATGGTTGCCACTTCTCCACCTACTGTGGATATCTCTGTCCACCTTGCTTCCACCCCACCTGTTGCACAAGTAATGGTAATAGATTCTTCCTCTACCTCTACTTCTCTGCTCTCCTCCTCCTCCATGTCTCTATCAACATCTCTTCTAATGGCTATTGCAACAATGCCTATGCCCACTCTCGCTCCCAGAGGCCTTCGCCTGACACTTGCAAAATATCCCAATGGAGTTGTCTAGGGTGTCAATGAACCCAGTAGTACAGGCTGCCTTGGCATGGGATGTTGCTAATCTCCCTATCCCTCCTTCAATTGAACCACCCACAATGGAGGCAATAATGCAAATATCAGAAGAGCTGGAGAGACAAGAAAGGGAAGCTGCCAAGGGGATGGAAGAAGAAGTGGATGACTATAATGGGCATATCAAGTATCAACATCTGGAAATTGATGAGGGGTGTGTGAGGAGGAAAAAACACAATCCTCTAAGGAAGATATTGAAGAGCTAGGCATAAAGTATATTGTGTAAACTTTTGACCTGGAGCTTGAAGAAGAGTTGGCTCAATAACTCAAGGATGTCAAAGAAGTAAAGAAATAGCCCTTCATTGAGGAGAACAATATAGAGAATAAAATGGAGGAAGACATTGAGCCTCCAACTAGGGAACAAGATAAAATCCCTAAGCATGATAAGGAGATACCTCTATCAGAAGAACAAGAAGAAAAGGAGAAAGAAGAGAAAGAAGAAGAAAATCCTAAAAAAGAGGCTAAATTTGTAAAGAAAGGCCCAAAAATAGAGCATCTTGAAGAACACGAGCATGGGCAAGAAGAAGAAGGTGACCATGAATCACTGAAAGGAGAATATTGGATGCTTGAATGGCTCTAGAAACAATTAGAAAAGAAAATACCAACTCTGGTGGATTCAAAGGCGAGGCTAGAGGCTATCCTGGCTCTAGCACAAATAAGCACAAAGGAGGAGAAGAAGCCAAAGTTCAGATCTCAGCTGACAATGGATGCATCAGGATCTAGGACCATGCAGATAGCCACTCCAGATATGGGAGAAGGGGTAGGCTACAATATTTCTACCCTTGATTTGGGAACAACAACAAGAGAACAAAAGATTGACCATCTCCAGGGATCTGTCACCACCATTGTCCACCAAATGAACAGGGACAAGACCTCCAAAGAGGAGTTAAAAGCACATGTGGCGGGTTTAATAGCTTACATTCAATAATGGTCATCAGTTGAAGAGATCTCTACCACATCATCAGCACCACCCCAGTTACTATCCAAAGACCACATCAGTAAGCTAGAGAAGAGAAAGAACTAGACCAAAGCTACTAAAGATTGGCTCCAAAGGGTTATATACAATGGACATATGGGCATCAGTCATGTCATTAGGAAGGAAAATGAGTTCTTGGACATTCAGAAATAGATGGAAAGCATGAGGAAATTTTTCACTGACTTCCCAGAGCTATACCGGATCACATACCTGAATATTGAGGCTATCCTCAAGATGCTTGAGGCATCATGGGAAAAGGAGCTTGCATTGCCAAAAGATGATCATTAGCTCGTAGAAACATGGAAAATGGGCCTAGATCATAGAAAACAGGTCTTGGAATGGGTACTCCATGAAGTGGAGCTTGATATTGACTGGGCTAAGGAGATTAGGATGCAATGTGTGGATTAACTTAAATTAATGATATATTTTGGCATGCCCCTTAGATCCTGAAAAGATAAGGCCATATTTCCTCAAGAAGATGGATGAGGGGGCTACTGACGTCCTCACTTTGGATTTCATGTATTTTGTTGCTTGTACCTTTTCCCAATCGGATTAGGTAATAAAGAATACAAGAAAATGAGACAAGGACTGCGATGTACTCACCGACAAATCTAGGAAATGGAACTTCTAGGTGCTCCAATCTAACATAATAGAGTGGAGTAAACTCCAAGCATTGATTGAGAAATTTGTGGAATATGCCACTACAAAGAAGCATGAAGGAAATCCCATAATTGATTATGAGTTCCTCACAAAGTAGCTACAACAAGAGGAAATCAGCAAGAAGACAAAGAGCTATAGTGCTACCACATGAGGAAAAAATAGACTAAATGACAAAATGTAATTTTAAATGGTAAAATATTCGTGGGTAGGTGAAACCTTAATTTGCAGTTAATCTTGGCCACATAATGAGATTAAATCTTGGCCATTCATTTTTCTTTTTGGACACTATAAATAGGGGGTATTCTCTCATTTTCAAGAGAGAGTTGAGTTGTAAAGACATGCTGCTAGAATGTTAATAGAAATTCATTGATTTGGTGGATTCTTCAGTTCTAAATTCATGTTGCATGATTCTATTTCTCATTGTTAGTGAATTTGAGTAGATTTATTTTGTTGTTTCATATGTTTTAGCTTACTTAGTAGATTGGTTAATGTTGTTCATTGGTTTTGAAGAATTTTGTTGTGTTGATGGCTTCCATAGTTCATGATTTTTGCTTTTTATAAATGATAAGCTATAGCATAAAGCTAGTATAAACATTATATGAATTATACAATTAAATTCCATCTCTTGTTCATGCTTTACAATGAATGAAAGGTTGAAAATCCATATACCCTAGAAGATTGCACAAGTTTCATGAGACTCTAAGTTGATTTAGCTAAGTGGAACTTTGTTTAGGAAGGTTGTCTGTAGTAGGGTCCTCCATTATCACTGTCCTAGTTTTAGGTCTAGGAACTTCTCCCTTCCCCTGTCCCTTTTTTTCTTTTTTAAAGAAATGCTTTAAACAAGGTTTGTTGCATATTGTAAAGCCAAATCTAAAGTTGAAATAGGAGTTCTAGACTATTGTTTGAGCCTACAACAACTGTGCAATGACTTTCCCATCTCAAGAACTCCATCCTAAGATCCAATTATCCTCCAACTTAACTTCCATAAGTCTTCCCTATGATTACCAATAATATCACATCAAAACAACTAAGACATTCCAAGCAAGTCATGACCTAACACCTGAGAGACCTTGGGGTGATTTTTAACTTGTTGTTGGAGATTTCCTTTCAAGAGAGGTGATGCACATGCTTTATTTGTGTTGAGAAGTGCATAAAACACCCATCAATAGTTATAATTAATTCCTAATAAGAAGTGTAATGCTTCTAACAACTTAAAACGTAGGAATTTGTTAGGGATGTTTGCGCACCGTGTGGGTGTCCCTGGAAAATATTCTCCTACCGACACAAAAAATTGATGCCAAGTGGAATGAAGGTAGCCTGCTGATGTGGAATTTCACCTTTGGATTTGGTTTTCTAAGGTGAGGAAGTGTAAAAGGGGAATTTGCATAAGGGGTGCAAATTCCCTCCTATACATTTTTCCCCCACTTTACTGAGCATGAATACTAATGAGTGCTTCGGTAAAGTAGATCAAAGAGTGAATAGGGTTAGAAATTTATACCTAAACCATCAAGGAAGCAGACCACAATCTGGCGAGCTCGAAAGTGTAGGGTAGGAAAAAGACTTCATAGTCTCACAAAACTATGAATCTGTAGAATGAAAGCATCTTATAGGCCTATAGACCTATAAGGAGGAAACCCCTAAGA
This sequence comes from Sequoia sempervirens, assembly GCA_007258455.2. NCBI lineage: Eukaryota > Viridiplantae > Streptophyta > Pinopsida > Cupressales > Cupressaceae > Sequoia > Sequoia sempervirens. The sequence goes on along the minus strand of VDFB02252616.1, from coordinate 102,471,296 downwards.
TCTCTCACATGAAGGAAGCCCTAAGAAGTAAGCACCATATAGGCCCATAGACCTACAAGGAAGGTGTCCTCCAAGATCTCTTACATGAAAGAAACTAAGAAAAACAACTTACAAACCTCCAGACCTACAAGGAGGCATCGTCCAAGATATGTCACATGGAGGAAGTCAAGAAAAACATCCTATAGGACCACATACCTATAGGGAAGGCATCCTCCCTCCAAAATCTCTCACATGAAGGAAACCCAAAGAAAGTAACCTACAGAGCCCCAAACCTATAGGAGAGCAACCTCCAAGATCTCTCGCATGGAAGAAGCTCAAAGGAAGCACCCTACAGGTCCTCAGACCTCTAGGGAGGTATCACCCAAGATCTCTCACATGGAGGAAACCAAAGGAAGGGGAATCTGCAGAGTCAAAAATCAGCTTCATAGGCACACCTACGAAGCGACATGTCTACCCATAGATAGAATATGTCTTAAAGCGACCATGTAGGAAAGTAAGTGGATAGTCATATCAACAAGTTAGAAAAATTTCAAAGGGGTCCCTTGGGAACCCGTCATAAAGAAGGGGTCCACTCAAGGGACACACTATTCAAAAGTATAGAAGAGATGTTTCTTTGTCGAATTAATTCATCATCAAGGAATCCTTTTGAAATATGTTCACTTTATCAAGGAATTCGAAAGGAAGAAAATGCCCCCATGCAAGGGGAAAGTCAAATCCACTCCTGTCTCGAAGGAAAGGTTCTCAAGTTCTTTCTTTATGAACCCATGATGAAGGAAACATGTTCCATTAGGGTTCTAGGCAGAGAATGCAATTCCTTGAAAAAAGGTTTGTGAAGATTCTCAAGAAAATATTCGTTGGAAATGAATGCATTCTCTAAAAATTGAAATGTTATAGAAATGGTGTTGTCACACATGAAAGGGACAACTCAAGCAAAGAAGAGAGAAAGATAAAGGAAAAGCTACAAGAAACTTTACGAACAAAGGGCACAAGGGTGATTTGATATTTTGGGGTCAAAACTACTCATAAATATATATAAGTATAATAATAGTATATAAAATGAACTTTCATCAACCCCCCACTATATTAGACCATGTGAAGAATGCGCGAGAAGACAAAGAAAAAATTAAAAAATTGGGTCAACAAGGAAGGGAAGCCTAAATGCCCCCAATGATTTGCATCATCCCCAATTTATTGAAAATTGATCACAAACATAGAAGAATGATGATACAAATACAAGAAGGCTTACAACACAAAAACCTCACTTGTATCCAAGCACCAATAAGGGTGACATGGTTCATCCAAGAACACATAGCACGATCATGGGGGAACACATCACAAGCCACACAATCATCTAATCTAAAGATAAAGAAGAGGCCTCCCCCTAACACTGATTGACTAAGAGATTGTCTACTTCCCACTCTAGATCATAATAGTGAGGAGGATGGGTCTGTAGTGGTGGGATGTTAAGAGGAGGAGCTTCTAACCCTCCCATAACAAGGGTTGAGGAAGAGGGGCCCGTGAGGTCCTCTCCACTAAGCTCTTGTGGAGCTAAGGTTAGAAATTTTACAAAGATCACTGACAAGGCTGAAACTTCATCTAGAGAGTTAAACATGCACTTCATAGGAGTGTGATGCTTTACCTTAATGGATAGAGAATGATGTGCTCAAGATTCACTGCTAGGCTCACTGAACGATTTGGGAGTGGTGACAAACTCAAGGGAAGTCAGGACCAGTTCTATCACCAAGACAAAACAAGTCAGCATGGGACCACCTTTTGAAGAAGGTGGGCTCCTTTTATGTCCTCTATTTTTGGAAGGACTATCCTCCACTTTCTGCTTCATCAGGGGATGCGAACTCCCCACACAAGAGGTGAGAGGTGTAGAAGAAGAGGAGGAGAAAACTACAATAGATACCACTAAATTATTCAACATATCTATAGGTTTCGGGAAAGGAGAGACATCTAGAAGGGATATCAACAAGGGTAGCTCCACCAAAGGAGTGATGAACACCTACACCTTTTTGGGGTTAGGTGCATTCATACTCATAGAAGAAGCCGAAAGCGAGACTAAACTAGTTTGAATAGAAGCAAAGGGGAGGAAAGAGGAAGATGTGGTAGGAGGCCTTGATACAGGGGCGATCATCTCCTCTTCCTTTGCAAGGCAGCCTACTTAGCTACGAGAGCCTTTCAACAGCACTTGCGCTCGTGCACAAGGAAATTTCTATGAATATTCAAACTGGAGGTCGGAGGCTATGAAGGAATAGAAGGCTCCTACTCAGCCATGGTGTTGTCCACTATAGTCATTTCTGACAGAGGAACAGACTCCTGAATGGGAGCAGGAGGAGTAGGTTAGGAAATAACAAGAGAAGTCAACTCAAGTACCTTGACAGCAGGCCTCTTCCCATTTACTGCTTTTGGAGTAGAAGTGATAGGAGGCCATAGAGGCTACTCCAAGACATAGAGGATTCCCCATGGGGACCTTTCTTCCTACTATACCAAATGATCTTAGGCTCCATGGCAAAAATAGTAAGCTCAAATGTGGGACACTTCGGCTATCGCTAAGTGGGCACCATAGGATTCTCTTGTAAACGTATAATATAATCTAATGGCACCACAACAGGGTGAGAGGAAGTGTCAGATTGAACAATAGAAGGAGGATCTTAGGACCATTTTTTTTCTTCCCTTCTACATGCCTTGGTGGCATCGCTGTCAGCTTTTAAGCAAGCCCTATATGAAACAGCATAAGGTGACAGAGGGTGTCTCACTCTCAGTGTCAAGCACCCTCTCTTGTAATTCTGATAAGTTCAATACAAAAGGTCCTTCCTAGGCAGAAGAGGACCAATAGGTGTAGGCCAAGAGTAATCCAAGGAGTAGCTACTATGAGCAATTAGTGGTTTATAACTGGTGTTATGAATCGTGTGCACAGAACCCTCATGGATAAATTTTAGACATTTATGCATAACTAAAGGTACAAAATTCATAGCTACTAACTAGGGGATACCCATCTTTACTCTAAAGAGTTTATATCTAGGGTTTATGTCAAACAAAAGCTTCACTAATTTAGGTCCAACCAAAACCGACAAGACATTACTACCCAAAGGGGGTACAGAAAGTCCATCATGCATGTAGATGGTGCTTACAGGTGCATTGTACCCATATTTATGCAAAAATTTGATTAGCATGATCTCCTCAGTTATGATGTTTACTTGAGACATTAGATCAATGAGAACACTTGCTACGATTTTTCTATTGATTCGCACAAGGATGTAGAGAGGAGATGGTTCCTTATTAAAACCCATCAGTGGATCCTATGAAGTGAAGATTATACCAAGACCACTACTCACAAGTTGCATAAAGGGGAAGGTTGATGCAGGAAAGAGGCCATCATATGCAATAAATGACACTCTCACAAATCCCCCCCAAAGGTTGCAAGATAGGATAGTGACCCAACTAAGGTTTCATTGCGCAACGCTTTTGAAACCTTCCAACCATGCCTACTAGGGGTCACAGGTTGGGTTGTGAGGCAAGGAGCCTCACAATGCTCACACCTACAACACTCCTAGAATATGAGGAAAGGGTATTTCAGTATCACAAAAAAGAACCAAGATGGTTCACATTGGGTTCATTAAAAATGTATGAGAGGGGGACCAACCACGTTCCAAGCCCTAGGTCATAGAGAGCCAAGAGTGGAAGGCTTCCCTAACTTACCTCACTCTAAAGGGGTGTCTTGAAATGAGGGACGAGAATGATGAGGACTATAAGGTCCTTCAATCACTCTGCAGACCCGAAATCTAGAATGGAGCTAAGCAAGCTTGTTTTCATGTTCAACACTATACCTTAGGTAGCTTTCAGCCTAAGGATGGAAGCACGGTTCTGGGATGACAACATGATGCACTAGCATCCGTACAACCAGAGGACTAGAGTACAAACTGCTAGAAAACATGTTGATGGCCTAGCTAGTTATTTGTTAGGGGAAAAAAATAGAACTATGAAATAGGAAAGATACAAACAAATATGATAAATTAGATATATTAAAGGTAAGGTGATGAAGATAATGTCACAAAAGAGCCTATTCACCAACTAGCTCCAAATGCATGTCCACCTACACACAAGAAAGAGGGAAAATTGTTGGGGACTATATAGGGGTCTACCTCAGTCAAACCCCTAATTTGGTGTTTCCACCTCTATGGACAACCAAGATAGCAACAATAGAGAAAAGTATGATAAAGAATTGAAGAAAGTAGAGAACACAATAAACACTACAAAATAGTAAAGTGCTACTCAACCAAATCATAAAGGAGAGGAGTGAAAATGTTACCACCTCCACCAAAATCCCACTAGCCAATGATGGAGAAAGAAAGATTAAACAATCGCCATAGCCTCAACTGTGATGAAGGGAAGTGTTGCAAAACCCCAAGCCCCTATTACAATGGTTTGTTCCACACTTTCTCTATGGAGTTGATGCAGTGTTGTTTCTACAATGCAGTGTTGAACTGCTGCTTGAGAGTGAAGTGAAGGCTAAGAATGCTTGAGAATGTAAGAAGTGATTGCTAGAATGCTTAAAGAGAGTGTGAAATGGAATGAGAATGGATCAATTTGAAGGAAGAATGAGCAAGAATAAGGAACTTTTAGGTTAGTTGGTCAAAGAGGGGCATTACAATTCTTTCTGAATAGAAAGTGTAATGCCTCTACAAACTTCAGATGTAGGAATTTGTTAGGGACATAAGTGCACTACGTGGACATTTGTGCATTGTGCGGGCATCCCTAGAAAATATTCTCCTATCGTTGCAAAAAATAGATGCCAAGTGGAATGAAGGTAGCTTGTTGATGTGGAATTTCTCCTTTGGATTTAGTTTTCTAAGATGAGGAAGTGTAAAAGGGGAATTTGTGTAAGGGGTGCAAATTCTCTCCTATACAATATGTAGGATCATCGAGAGTACACAACCACGGGGAGGCTACTACCCTTGTGTTTCCAAGGGAGCATGGGATGTACATGATTTGAAGCATTTTGGAATGCAAATAATTGGGCCACCTATGGTGGATTAGAGAAAATAAATTCGGCAACGGCTCCTTTTTTTTCATCTTGTACAATATATTTTGTGATCTGGTCTGCAAATGGGAGGATCATTTCCTTGCATGTATTGCTACAAGTATTGATAAATGGGAGGATTTTCAAGATGTTCTTCCATCACTATTGTAATATTTGTTATTGACTTAGTGTATTTTTTTTATATACAAAAATTATGAGAAATTAATACGTGCAAATGTGTATATTTCTTAATATATGCCTCAATTAAATATGTATATTACATTTAAAGTTAGCTGTAATGGTTTATGGTTTACATTTAAAGTTGTCTTGAAGGAAAAGCATGTGGATTTATGAAAAAATCTAAAACAATGTCTTATATTGTACAAAGGAATATTGTCTTTCTCTTATATAAAACCTAGAACTCCTTCCATCATTATTATTTAACATTAAAACTTGATCAACCCTTCCTCGTTTAGTATGCTTCAACTTGAGGCTGAATTTTCCATCAGAAGGCTAAGAACTCACCTCTCCAATTAATATGTCTCCATTATATCATGATGATTCTCAATCCTTTTTATTTTTTCTTTGGTTATTACATCACCATGAGACCCCATTTCTATGAGGCATACATTGCCCCTACCTTGTCAGTCCTACTGAATTGGCAAGCTAGTGAGCTTGGCAAGCTAGTGAGTGAGCTCACTAGCTTGCTACCAATTTAGTAGGATTGACAAGGTAGGGAGAGCGTATGCCACATAGAAATGGGGTCTCATGGTGATTTAAATCATCATGAGACCCCATTTCTATGCAGCACCATGAGACCCCATTTCTATGCGGAATATGATGTCCCTACCTTGTCAACCCTACCGAGTTGGAAAGCTAGTGAGTGATAGGGTTGACAAGGTAGGGGCAGTGTATGCCTCATAGAAATGGGGTGTCACGATGATGTACATCATCGTGACACCCCATTCTATGAGGTGTATGACAAGGTAGGTAGCGTATGCCTCATAGAAATGGGGTGTCACAATGATGTACATCATCATGACACCCCATTTCTATGAGGCATACGCTGCCCCTACCTTGTCAACCCTATCAAATTCAAAAAAGGTAGGGGTAGTGTACATGCCTCATAGAAATGGGGTCTCACGTGATGTATGGGTGACATTTTTAACCTACAAATTCATGTATTTCTTCCTATATTATGATGAGTGCAACCCTTTTTAGGAGGGAAAAGACTTGTATTTTGATGCATGGGAAAGTTGATTTAGTGACAGATGCTCACACAAATGTCTGCATGTAGTTTGTAACTATCTTGCAAGGTGACTTGTTTTCCCTATCGCATTTGTTGATATGGATTTAATAGATGATTAGAGAGATATGTGACAGTGTCTTAATTCATTGCAATGTTTTGTGATGCTCTTCTCATTTTTTTGTGTGGATGGTTGTCTTTCTATTAGTATTATTAAATAATTTTTTTTGTGAGAGATGAGATAAATACACCATGATGAAGATGCTCATTCAAATCCTTTATGCATTCATTTTGTTCAATTCTTTCTCCCTTATAAATTAGTGACTCTATTGCCTAATGGAGAAGGCATCTATCTGATTGGTAAAGGCTAACACACATTTAATATATTGAAAACCATTCTTCTTGTCATCTCCATGATCATGCATGTAACACATTCCCTCTTACCCCTATGTATGCCAAGTTAAGTGGATTCATTTGTTTAGGGATATATTGTTATTATCATTTGTAGATGTGAGGTAAGAGTAGGATTAAATAAGCTCTATTAGTGGTCCTTTTGTGACTAATTCCTCTTTGCTTAGTGATAATATTTGGAGTCGAGGGAGTGAGTTGGGTCTAGACACCATTTTTAGTTGTTCATCTAGTTCACATACCTCTAGGATACCCCTCATAAGTTTAGTTGAGCTCAAAGTGTAGAAGATTGACCCACTCTCATTTAGTTGGCCTTAATCAATTCATTACTTGATGATAAATTTCTTGTCAACCTCTTTGTTGACACCCCTCATCTAGGTAGTTGATGTAATGTTTTAGAGTAGTGGATTGTAGTGATTTTGTGCACCAACAAAACTGGCACCATTGTCAAGGATAGATACATTGAAGGCTTAAAATTTTGTTGAAGACTCTTGATGTAGAGAAAGGGGGCCTCACTCACAACAAACATAACACAAAACAACTAGGGTTTCAATACAAATGGTGAAAATGGGCATTCTTGTTTGTTCTTGACAACTTGCTTTTAAAACCTAAAATATGGGGGTAGCAATTTGGGTTTATTGGCCATAACTTTCATTGTAGACCTGATATTAAAAATGTAACACCTATTTGGAATAACCTTTTATACATTCTTCAACATATCCTAAAACCAGGTGGTGTTACTTTGAAATGATAGGGTCAAAAATGGATTGTCCTGTTTGCAACTAGGCCTAAAACATGAAAAGATTAGACCTAGGGCATCACCAAAAAATATGCCAACCAAAACCATGGAACCTAAATTTTTTAGGAATGAAAATATATACAATTATAAGCCATTCCACCAATTTTTATGAGTTTCTACTATGGGAATGGCAAGAAATGCAATTTACAGGTCCACTAGAAACCTTGGGTAGGGTTTCTGACCGATTTCACTAAAATAATAATATCTTTTCACAAGATCCATAAAAATTGTTCAAAAAAAAAAAAAGAATTTAAGAGTTCCCTTTACATGCTTCAAACAAATTTTAGGCTGTACAGTGCACTGGGAATGTATAATTCCTTGTAGCAGCAAAGAACGTTCAGAAAATTGTAGAAAACAAGGTTTTCATTGCTCAAAACTTCAAATCTCAACAACCCAACCTTATGGTCGATGATACAAGGCCTTTTAAGGAATTTACAACCATTCCAAAATGGTTACAAACTAATCTTTCATCTTTCAATGTTTAAACTTCCACTTGACAACAAAAATGTAAAGTTGCTTTGTGCAACTTAACAACATTGACACCTTTTTCCATTTACATACTAATTCACCCCCTAATGACTCTAACTGAACCAAAAAACTATCAAATGGTATTATAAGATTTTATTACATGAAATTTACTCAAGAACAAAAAAAAATCACTTTTTGACCTCTCTTGGGGTATAAAAACCTAGGTTCCCTTACACCAACTCTGTTGGTTGGTGAACCCAGAATTGATTTGCAGCCTTGAAGAATGTTTGATTCCAGGTTTTCCTCACCATTGAGGTGGTGAATCTATTGATAGAACAAAAGTATGTGTTGTTGTAGTTGTTTCATGGTATTTTTGGTGTATTCAATTCCTCATATTTCATGTGCAATAGATGGGCTTTAAAGCTACATTGTTTTCTTTCCATCCTTATGAGTGTTGCTCACTATCACATTCAAGACATCAAATCTATTTGTTTATATTTTTTCCCTACAATTTTACACCTTATCAATCATGGATTCTTAGCAATATGGAAGCCCTAGGGAAGATTCTATATATGAGTCATCTTGTAAGTGAAGCCTTAGGTACCATGTTGATCCATGTCATCTTCCATGTCAACTTACACCTCATATGATACTTCACATGACACCTCACCAAGTTGCACAAATAATTAAATATTTTTAATATAAATTGAATATTTATCTCTCAACACATGCCCTATTTCTTCTCCACCATCCATATTTTTTATAACTTGGTCTCTCCATGTCATCATAGTCAAAGGTCACTATGAGACACTTGTCTCATAACTCCTATATTCCCTCCAACATCATAATAGGGAAAGACTCCTAAAACCTTTGTCCTTATGGTCTTTGTTAGAATTGTGACCAGTGGCTTCTTCTCCCACCTTTCACTCCACCTTGTCAACATAGGAGGAACATATTCCTAATTCATCTCCCTCATCCCAACCAATACAATCCTCATTGTACATGTCGCAAGACTAATTCTCCAACTATTTATCTTGTGCCACATGCATGTACAGTTCCTTAGCCTATAAAAGGAAGCTCATCACCTCAAATTTTAACATTCACAAGAGCTATCATACTTGCATGCTACTTAAATCTCATATTAATTATCCAAAATCATGCCTTTGTCTTTGCATCATCATTATCATAGCATTAGCATTATCATTGCATTCTCATTAGCATAACATAGAAATCTCTATAGCATTGTAGTTGTAGATACTTCATTGTAGAATGATATCCTCATCTCCATATTAGCATCATCAATAGCTTCATCAATCTCATATTTGTAGCCTACATTGTAGAAACAATTCGCATTGCATATCAAAATCTGCCACAAAATCCATTCTACTTATAGCAATCTTGGAAAACAAGGAAGTGCTATTCTAAGAGAATCATTATCATTAAGAACAATATCACAAGTGATAGGAGACCCCATTTCTATGAGGCATTTGTTTCCCCTATCTTTTCAAGCCTACTAAATTGGCAAGCTAGTAAGCTTGGCAAGCTGGTGAGCTTGGCAAGCTAGTGAGCTTGACAATCTAGTGAGCTCACTAGCTTGCCAATTTTATAGGGTTGACAAGGTAGGGGTAGTGTATGCCTCATAGAAATGGGGACTCATGGTGATGTAAAACATCATGAGTCCCCATTTCTACAATGCATACACTGCCCCTACCTTGTCAAACCTATTGAATTGGCAATCTAGTGAGCTTGGCAAGCTAGTGAGCTCACTAGCTTGCCAATTTGATAGGGTCGACAAGGTAGGGGCAGCGTACTCCTCATAGAAATTGGGTCTCATAGTGATGTACATCACCATGAGACCCCATTTCTATGAGGTGTACAGTGCCCCTACCTTGTCATCTACTCCAACAAGCCAAAGTTTAGTGGGATTACACCTTTTCCCATCTCAAATAAATCTATAAATCTATCCTTCTAGATGATTGAGATAAAAAATATATCTTGAGGACAAGACATAGTTTTGAAATAAGGCATGATTTTAGTGGGGAAAATATTATATTACAAAGATAGAGTACGAAAAACTACAGTAAACTACCACATATAGGTTATAGAGCTCTTGGTCGACAAGTCATCCCTAGGAAGAGATACATTTTATAAGGGACTCATACCACTAGAAAAATATTTGTATAGAGTAGAATTTATTGTAAAAAATTAAGATAGAACTCAAGGAATATATGAAGGAATATAAACAAGTGAGTAGGTAGAATGAATAGAAGATTTATAATGTACAAGACATCTAATAGAATTGTGGGAATGTAATACCAACTTTACCAATTGACTAACTTATTATAAAAATTTCATTTATTAAAATGAATCAACCTAATGATTATATATCAATATCAATATAGCATATAGTCTATTCAAATAAACACTTGTAATGAGATTTACTCAAATATTGAAATTTATTGCTACCCTTGAACATTTGTAATTCATGCAACATAATCCCTTAACAGTCCAAATTGTAAAAAGGCAGAAATATTTGATGACCTATTAATCAGATACCATGTTAGTTACGGGAATTTTGTATGATGCATCGGTATCATGTAGCACACCTCTACAATAACCTCTCTTAGTTTTTGTTATTTCAGAGTCATTTTTTCTGTGGTGTCCAATTTTGACTTGATGGAAAAAGTGTCAATTGCAAGCAATGTAAAGTTGCAAAGTAGTGAAACTTTCGTTCTACAACTTGTGTGACCAAATAGACTATTCTAATGCATCTAGATAGGTATGTTTATACTAGGCATGGTCCTCTTTCACACCTAAACATGTTGAATCACTTCGAGCTATGTTCAACTAGCTTGATCCCTTAAGGGTCCAAAGTACAAAAGGGCAGCAATATTTGACGGGCTATTACTTGCAAACCATGATGCTTACAAACTATCCACCTAAGCATATGGGATCATGTTGGGCCCTTCTACAATAACCTCTCTTAGTTTTTGTTATCTCGAAGTCATTTTTTTGTGGTGTCTAGTTTTCACTTGATGAAAAAAGTGTCAAATGCAAGTAGTGTAAAGTCGCAAAGTGGTGCAACTTTCATTCTGTAGCTCGGGTGACCAAACAAACTATTCCAACACCTCTATATGGGTACGTTTACGCTAGACATGGTCCTCTTTTGCACCAAAACATGTCGAATCACTCTGAGCTACATTCAACTAACTAAATCCTTTACGAGTCCAAAGTGCAAAATGACTACAAACTTCAACATGTTGTTACTCAGAAATTGTGATGCTTAGAAACTTCTCATTTGATCCTATTGGATCTTTTTGGGTCCCTCCAAAATAACCTCTCTCAGTTTTTTCTATCTCAGAGGCCTTTTCTCGTGGTGGCGAATTTTCACTTGGGGAAAAAGTTGTCAAATACAAGTAGTTGAAAGTTGCAAAGTGGTGCAACTTTTGTTTTGCAACTCATGTGACCAAAAGAACTGTTCCAACATGTCTAGGTGGGTAATTTTATGGTAGGAATGGTCCTCTTTCACACCCGAACACATTGAATCACTCTGAGCTACATTCAACTGGCAGAATCCCTTAAGAGTCAAATGTGTAAAATGGTTGTAAACTTCAGCATGTTGTTACTCGGACACTGTGACACTTAGAATTTTTTTCTGAGCCTATGGTTTTGTGTTGGGCCCCTCTACAATAACCTCTCTCGATTTTATCTATCTCAAAGGAATTTTCATGTGGTGGTGAATTTTCACTTGGAAAAAAGTTGTCAAATGCAAGTAGTTGAAAGTTGCAAAGTGGTGCAATTTTCATTATGTAACTCATGTGACTAAATAGACTATTCCAAAGCCTTTAGATGGGTATTTTTATGCTAGGTATGGTCCTCTTTTGCACCCAAACATGTTGAATTGTTCTGAGCTACATTCAATCGAAAGAATCCCTTAAGAGTCCAAAGTGAAAAATGGATACAAACTTCAGCTCGTTGTTATTCGGAAATTGTGACACTTAGAAACTTCTTATATAATCCTATAAGATCACATTTGACCCATCTACAATAACCTCTCTTGGTTTTCACTATCTCAGAGGCCTTTTCCTGTGGTGGCAAATTTTTGCTTGGTGAAAAAGTTCTCAAATGCAAGTAGTAAATTTCATTCTGCAACTCTTGTGACCAAACAAAATATTTCAACGTGTTTATGTAAGTATTTTTATGCTAGGAATGGTCCTCTTTCACATCTAAACATGCATAATCGCTCCAAGCTACATTCAACCAACATAATCCCTCAAGAGTCCAATGTGCAAAATGGTTGCAAACTTCAACATGTGGTTATTCGGACACTGTGATACTTAGAAATTTATCCTCTGAGCCAATCAGTTCATGTTGGGCCCCTCTACAATAACCTCTCTTGGTTTTTTCTATCTCAGATGTCTTTTTCTATGGTGGAATTTTTTTTCATGAGGAAAAAGCTGTCAAATGCAAGTAGTTGAAAGTTGCAAAGTGGTGCAACTTTCATTTTGCAACTCGTATGACCAAATAAACTATTCTGACACATATAGGTGGGTATGTTTATGCTAGGAATGGTCCTTTTTTGCATCCAAACATGTCAAAATGCTCCGAGCTATGTTCAACCAATTGAATCCCTTAAGAGTCTGAAGTGCAAAATGGCTACAATCTTCAACATGCTTTTACTTGAACACTGTGACAATTAGAAAATTTTCATCTAAACCTATTGGATCAAGTTGGGCCCTTATACAATAAGCAATCTTGTTTTTCACTATCTCAGAGGTTTTTTCTCGTGGTGGTAAATTTTTGCTTGGAGAAAATGTTGTCAAATGCAAGTAGTTGAAAGTTGCAAAGTGGTGCAACTTTCATTCTGCAACTTGTGTGACCAAAAAAATTATTTTGTCATGTATGGGTAGGTATTTTTATGCTAGGAATGGTCATCTTTCACACCCAAACATGTGGAATTTCTCCAAGCTACATTCAACCAACAATATCCCTTAAGAGTCCAAAGTGTGAAATGGCTGCAAAATTCAACATGTTACTTGGACGTCGTGATTCTTAGAAACTTCTCATCTGAGCCTATGGATTTGTTCTGGGTCCCTCTACAATAATCTCTTTTGGCTTTCACTATCTTGTGTAGGAATTTTTCTGTGGTGGTAGATTTTTGCTTGGGAAAAAAGTTGTCAAATGCAAGTAGTTGAAAGTTACAAAGTGGTGCAGCTTTCCTTTTGCAACCCGTGTGAGAAAACAGACTATTCCAACACCTCTGGATGGGTACGTTTACTCTAGGAAGGTCTTATTTCACACCCAAACATGTTGAATTGCTTTGAGCTACATTCAACCGACTGAATCCTTTAAGAGTCCAAAGTATAAAATGACTGCAAACTTTAGCATGTTACTCGAACACCGTGATGCTTAAAAACTTCTTGTCTAAGCCTATGGGATCACATTGGGCCCCTCTATAATAACCTCTCTCATTTTTCACTCTCTCGAAGGCCTTTTCCTGTGGAGGTAATTTTTTTCTTGGGGAAAAAGTTGTCAAATGCAAGTAGTTGAAAGTTGTAAAGTGGTGCAACTTTTATTCTGCAACTCATATGACCAAATGAATTATTTTGATGCATCTGGGTGGGTACGTTTATGCTAGGAATGGTCCTCTTTCACACCCAAACATGCTGAATCACTCAAAGTTATATTCAATCAACTAAATCCCTTAAGAGTCCAAAGTGAAAAATGGCAGCAAACTTCAGCATGCTATTCAGACACTGTGATGCTCAAAAACTTCTTTTCTAAGTCTATGGGATCACATTGGACCCCTCTATAATAACCTCTCTTAGTTTTCTCTATCTCAAAGGTGTTTCCCGTGGTGGCGACTTTTCGCTTGGGGAAAAAGTTATGAAATGCAAGTAGTGCAAAGTTGCAAGGTGGTGCAACTGTCATTTTGCAACTCATGTGACCAAATGAACTATTCCAATGCATTTAGATGGGTATGTTTATGCTAGGCATGGTCCTCTTTCACACCCAAACATGTCGAATCACTCTGAACTATGCTCAATTGGCTGAATCCCTTAAGAGTCTGAACTGTAGTTGTTGTCACCGAATAGTGCACCGTTGTTGAGATGCAAGACTCAGCCTACCAGTGAAACATTAGATATGGATATTCAATATCCATGATGTATTTTTTGATGTCAAATGTTGATTTTTGCATGAAGAAAAACCATGAGACAATAGCTTGTTGGTTACTATTATGCTGATTTTATCATGAAGAAAAACCATGAGACTATAGACAAGGTAGTGAATTGTTTGAAAAAAATCTTAAAAGAAATGTGGTCTCGTAGTGATGGAATGACATGATGAATTCCAAGACAAGCAAATTGCTATGGATTGTCATGACATTCCATCACCATGAGACCACATTTCTTTGAGGCAATTTTTCAACCAGCTCACTACCTTGTCTATTCTATTGCTTACTATTATGCTTTGATAAATTTTCTCCAAGCATCCATAGCTTGTTTAAAATCACCTATTCTAGTATTTTATCCATAGCAGCAAGGTAGTGAACTATTTGATAAAATGTTTTGGTAGACCTGTATGAAAAATGTGGTAGCATAGACAACGTAGTGAACTTTTGAAAAAAAATCCTCAAACAAATGTGGTCTCATGGTGTGATGGAATGCCATGATGAATGCCATGACAATTGAATTACTATGGACTGTCATGGCATTCCATCACCATGAGACCACATTTCTTTGAGGCATTTTTTCAACCAATTCACTACCTTGTCTATGCTATTGCTTACTATTATGCTTTGATAGATTTTTTCCAAGCATCCATCGCTTGTTTGAAAGCACTTGTTGTAGGCTCTTAGCCATAGTAGCAAGACAATGAAGTGTTTGATAAAATACTTTGGTAGACATGCGTGAAAAATGTGGTAGCATAGGCAAGGTAGTAAACTGTTTGAAAAAATGCCTCAAATAAATGTGGTCTCATGGTGATGGAATTCAATGACAATCTAGGGAATTTGCTTGCCATGGCATTCCATCACCATGAGACCACATTTCTTTGAGGCATTTTTTCAACCAGTTCACTACCTTGTCTATGCTATTCCTTACTATTATTCTTTGATAGATTTTTTCCAAGCATCCATCACTTGTTTGAAAGCACTTTTTGTAGGCTCTTAGCCATAGTAGCAAGACAATGAAGTGTTTGATAAAATGCTTTGGTAGACATGCATGAAAAATGTGGTAGCATAGACAAGGTAGTAAACTGTTTGAAAAAATACCTCAAATAAATGTGGTCTCATGGTGATGGAATTCCATGACAATCTAGGGAATTTTCTTGTCATGGCATTCCATCACCTGAGACCACATTTCTCTAAGGAATTTTTTCAAATAGTTCACTGCCTTGTTTATACTATTGCTTACTATTATGCTTTGATAGATTTTTTCCAAGCATCCATAGCTTGTTCAAAAGCACATGTTTTAGACTGTTAGCCATAGCAACAATGCAGTGAATTGATTGATAAAATGCTTTGGTAGACATGTATGAAAAATGTGGTAGCATAGACAAGGTAGTGAATTAAATTCCTCAAAGAAATGTGGTCTCATGTTGATGGAATGCCATGACAAGCACATTGAGACCACATTTCTTTGAGGCATTTTTTTGAATAGTTTATTGCCTTGTCTATGCTATTACTTATTATTATGCTTTGATAGATTTTTTCCAAGCATCCATAGCTTGTTTGGAAGAACTTGTTTTAGTCTTTTAGCCATAGTAGCAAGGCAGTGAACTATTTGATAAAATGCTTTGGTAAACATGTATGAAAAATGTGGTAGCATAGACAAGATAGTGAATTGTTTTAAAAAATTCCTCAAAGAAACGTGGTCTCATGGTGATGGAACTCCATGAAAATCCATAGAAATTTGCTTGTCATGGCATTCAATCACCATGAGACCACATTTGTTTGAGGTATTTTTTTTAAGCAGTTCATTGCCTTGTCTATGTTATTGCTTGTTATTATACTTTGCTATATTTTTTCTAAGCATCCATAGCTTTTTTGAAATCACATGCTTTAGGGTTTTAGCCATAGAAACAAGGCAATGAACTGTTTGATATACTACTTTGGTAGACATGTATGACAATGTGGTAGCAGAAAAAAGGCAGTGAACTCTTTGAAAAAATGCCTTAAAAAAATGAGGTATCATGGTGATGGAATGCCATGACAATCAAAATCAATTTGATTGTCATGGAATTCCATCACCATGAGACCATATTTCTTTGAGGCATCTTTTCAAATAGTTCACTTCCTTGTCTATGGCTTGTCATGGCATTCCATCACCACATTTATTTGATGCATTTTTTCAAATGGTTCACTGCTTTGTCTATGTTATTGCTTACTATTATGCTTTTGATAGATTTTTTCCAAGCATCCATAGATTGTTTGAAAGCACTTGTTTTGGGATTTTAGTCATAGAAACAAGCTAGTAAATTGTTTGAAAAAATGCTTTGGTAGACATGTATGAAAAATGTGGTAACATAGACAAGGAAGTGAACTATTTGAAAAAATACCTCAAAGAAATATGGTCTCATAGAATGTCATGATAAGAAAATGCAATTGGCAGCTACTCCTAGTTATTAGTTATGCAATGTGAAGTAATTGCATAATTGCTTAGGTTGACTTTGTAAAAACTATATTTTAATTGAAATTTTGTCATCTATCAACATCTACTTATTAGTTATGAAATGTGAAGTAAAGCTTTGAGTTTGAAGATGTGCAATGCAATGTAATCAACGATATAAATATAAACTACAAAATCTATTTTTTACAATTCATTAGTAAAAATATTTATTTTATTTACTCTCTATATCTCTATGCTATGGAAATACCTTTCAATTTCAAAAAAAAATAGTTTTTATCTCTTGTTCTACAATGTTTTTTTTTTTTTTTTTAAATCTGATTTTTTTCTCAAATTTTTCTAGATATTTTCCCAATTTTTTCAAAAACTCTTATACTTTTGGTTTGCCGATTTTTTCCCCAAAAGATATTTGTTGCTATGCATTGGAAGCATGAAGCATACACATGAATACACGCAATATATGTGAAGTATACATGTGAATAAGTGAAGCATACATGTGAATAAGTGAGGCACAAGTAATTGAAGCATTGCAAAGGATACAAACCACCAAGAATGTAGCTTATTGATAAATCAATAGTAATTAATTAAGAATTAAGTGTAAACAAAATCCATTTCTACAACATTCAAGCATACAATTACACAATACACATTATAACATCATTCAAGAATAGCAGTAGAAAAATAAGATTTTCTTTAATCAAAAAGTCGTAAGGCTATACAATGATATATATTGATAAAATTATATACAATATATCCAAAAACACCATATAGGCTTAGTACAAAAGAGCCATATGGACATAAAATGTCACATATCTATCAATAGCACAAAACATATGTTCCAAAATGCCACATAGGCATACGAAAAATGACCCAACTACATAGTCATTTCCCTCTAGGGGAAGGAAAAAGATCACGTGCTACCTTCAAAATCTGGCTAGATGGAGTGCATGTTGGTTCTCTTATCTTTTGAACACACTCACTAGACCTCCTCTCTAGCCTCTAGATTTGCACAGATTTGCACCTAATATAATAAAAAGTATAGATGTTAATACATAGAAATTGAGTTATGGAATGACATATAATAAAATATAGTCACTTACCGCATACAACTAGTCATCATGCACATTTACAACATTACCACATCCACGATCTGGAGTGACACCCACTTATATTGTAATTGAAATTTTTCATCTATAAGCATCTAGTTATTAGTTATGTAATGTGAAGTAAAGATTTGAGTTTGAAAGATGTGCAATTCAATGTAATCAACAGTATAAATATAAACTACAAAAATCTATTTTTTACAATTCATTAGTAAAAATATTTATTTTATTTTCTCTCTATATCGCTATGCTATGGAAATACCTTTCAATTTCAAAAAAAAAAGTTTTTTATCTCTTGTTTTACAATTTTTTATGTTTTTTTAAATCTGATTTTTTCTCAATTTTTTCTAGATTTGTTCCCCATTTTTTCAAAAACTCTTATACTTTTGGTTTGCTGATTTTTTCCCCAAATTTTTTTTTGCTGCTATGCATTGGAAGCATGAAACATACAAATGAATACACACAATATACGTGAAGTATACACATGAATAAGTGAAGCATACATGTGAATAAGTGAGGCACAAGTAATTGAAGCATTGCAAAGGATACAAACCACCAGGGATGGAGCTTATTTACACAATACACATTAGATGGGGCTTATTGAGAAATCAATAGTAATTAATTAAGCATTAGGTGTAAACAAAATCCATGTCTACAACATTCAGGCATACAATTTACACAATACACATGATAACATCATTCAAGAATGGCAGTAGAAAAATAATATTTTCTTTCATCAAAAATTCATAAGGCTATACCATGATATATATTGATAAAAGTATATACAATATATCCAAAAAACCCATACAGGCTTAGTACAAAAGAGCCATATCAACATAAAATGTCACATATATATATCGATAGTACAAAACATATGTTCCAAAATACCACATAGGCATACAAAAAATGACCCAACTACATAGTAATTTCCCTCTAGGGGAAGGAAAAAGATCACATGCTGCCTTCAAAATCCAATTGGATGGAGTGCCTATTGGTTCTCTTGTCTTTTGAACATGCTCACTAGACCTCCTCTCTAGAATCCTCTGGAGTTGCACCTAATATAATAAAAAGTATATATGTTAATACATAGAAACTAAATTATGGAATGACATAATAAAATATAGTCACTTACCATATACAAATAGTCATCATGCACATTTACAACATTACCATGTCTACGATCTAGAGTGACACCCACCTATAGCAACCATCAAGTTATAAATTAAACTACATAAAAGTATCATGAAAACTTTATATAATAGACCGTAAAGAGCAAATATAATGTCAAATTGACTAATCTATTGCACACCTCTCTCAATGGATTAGAACTAGCTATTGTTGTAGCAACTCCATGGTCCATTGTGCCACCAACATCACCAAGGTTGTCTAATGTCAACAACTACAAATGAAACAACATATCTAACAGTAATATAAAGAAGTTTAGGTAGTCCCTTTATAATTTTCATAAATGAAAGAGTAAATGGTTGGTCTCAGTTGAGACTACATTATAGTGCTTATAGATCACAGAGTGGTGAAAGTACTAAGTCCACTAGGATAGTCCAAACTCTTGCAAATTCCAAAGTTTAGTGCTCATTGAGAATCGTATTGCATACGTTGATGAAATAATGTTAATGAGGGAATGTTTTCAACATAGTGATAATGCCACAATGAAGTTTACATGAATGAAGTGAGGATTGCTATGTTACTAGAAACTTTCAAAGGGATAATGGAACATACAATAAATTAGGAAATGTATAGGGTTTTACTATAGCACATGAACTTGGTCGTTGAGGTGTCCAACAGTAATGGAGAAGACAACTTTGGTCAATAATGAGTGGAAGGAAATATTTCTTCTAACAGTGTATAGGATAAAATTTGGATGGAAGTGTTATAACATAGAAGGGATAAAGAGACAAGACCAATAGGGGATAATGGAACATATGGTGAAATAATAGAGGGTACAATGGGATGGGAGTCAAATGCGATAATGGAACATGGGATGGACTAGAATAGATTAATGGAATGGGCTCTAGGATCAAATAACAAAATATAGTGTGAACTATTAGAGGTTAATGGGATGGGATTAGGAGGGAATATAGGAACATAGGGTGAATTCAAGAAAGATAGTGGGACAAGACCAAGAGGGGATAATGGAACATAAGGTGAAATAAGAGAGGGTAATGGGATGGGAATAGAAGGGGTTAATGGAACATAGGATGGACTAGTATAGATTGATGGGATGGGTTAGGATGGGATAAAAAAAATATAGGGTGGAAAATTAGAGGTTAATGAAAAATGATTAGTAGGGAATAATGCAACATAGGGTGAATTAGGAGGTGTCTAAGGTTTGACTATAGTACATGAAATGTGAACTTGACCTATGTGTAGTAATAATAGAGAAGAGTTATCTAGAATGAAATACATGGACAAAGATAGTATAACATAGAATGTATAAAGGAATGTAGGGTGGAACATAGGGGATTATGGAACATCTAGGGTTAAATAATAATGGGTACAATAAGATGGGAGTAGAAAGGCATAATGACACATAGGATGGACTAGAAGATATTAGTGGGATGGGATAGGAAAGGATCATGGAAAATAGAGTGAAGTATTAAATGTTAATGGGATGGGATTAGGAAGGAATAAAGGAACAAAAAGTGAATTAGGAGAAGATAATGTGACATGATCAAGAAATACACATGCAATGTTTATGTTTCTCATCAATTTTTTAGATTTGTATATGAAATTTTATGAAAACTAGATAACATTGTTTTACAACACCATTAATGAATAAAGGCTACCTGATTGTAAGTTGTTTGAGGAAATGAATTGTGAGGCGTGGAGGTCGAAGGTCCACTAGGAAACTATTTAGCATCCAAAGCATGTTATGAGACAAAAATTCAAATATAATATTCAATTGAACTCAAATGCAATAATAATAACTTTAATACTTTTTGCATACCTGTGTACTCAACATCGAGAAAGCAAAAGGGTCTATAGGAATGGAGCATGTCTCATGAACACTCTGACCCTGAAATTTCATCATATCAAAATTCTACAAATTTAGTTATCTTAAATTTAAAAATATAATAGATTAAAATTGCATAGCAAGTGCCACAATGGTGGGGTGGAGATTGGGGCCTACACGTCTCCACATTAGGCTCTACTAGAGGCCTCACACACTATACAATGGTCTGGGTGAGTGATCTAATAGACTCCAGTGTGTCCACCTCTACACTATCCTTAACAATGGAAAGAACGATGACATGCTCCACACTGCATTTGGCCAAGGGTCTTAGTGCCAATTATGGATTACATTGTGCAACAAGTCTATCATGTGTGGAGCCCCCACCTCTACCTTGAAAGTCTAAGATGTCAAAATAATTTGGCATCTTATTAAGGACAAACTCACAATAGAGTTTCCTCAAAAAGTATTGGGGTACCTCATGGTTATTGCATGGAGGATGGTCAAATACCATCCACCACCACTCCCAAAATTTATTTTAATTAATTCATGGTGGCACCAATGAACGGGGAACCTCCTGCATGCATGAGATAAAAGTGCATTGGTTCTCAAGTTTGTAAATAGGGCACACAAGTCTGCTTTGCTATTTTTTTGTTTTTTCACATCTACATGTGACAAACTACTAGTGCAAAGTTTTATTAAAAAAACCTATTTCAATCTACATTCTAAATCAAATTCAAAATAAAAAATAATAAAAATACATACCTCTTCATAATCTTTGACCTCTTTGATGTGTTGGTGGAATTCTCATGAAGAATTGCAATCTAAGAGTGTAAAAAATGGATGAGATTTGGCGACCATGAGTTGTAGAACTCAAATCCTCCAAGCCAAGCTGCGAGTTGAAATGAAAATTAGGTTTGAAATGTTTTTTGAGCTTTTAGTTTAATTTTGCATTTGGTGCATACCAAATGAATTTAAGTCATTTGGTGTCCACCAAATGCTCATTTTGGACCTTTTTTGTGAATTTTTCCAATTTGGCATCAAAATTGTGTCACAAATTGGTGCACTTACCCACATATCATAACTCACCTGATTTCAATGGTTTACTAGTTGAAGTATCCACCAATGGATCTCACTTTTGGTTGAGGTGTCCACCTATGGATCACACTCTTTTTGTTTCACAAGACTGGACAGTTAACTACAAGAGGGAGAGCATCGTCCAAGTGCTTTTCCTTTGGAACCATAGACTTAATGTGGTCCCCCACACAAACTAGTAAGATATCCCTACCCTTCAACAAAGAGATTGGTATAAAAATCATAATAATGCACATCTAAGTATTTGATGGTATGTCCTACATATCTAGTATGACCATACAAAGGTTTTCTTCCAACTAGCATGACACTACTGACTAGCATGTTATCCTAGATCATAGTGAACCAACAAGTGCACAATGTGTAAACTTACACTTACTTTGGCTAAAAATTTATCATATATATATATATACCACTTCTATGAGCAAATTCATATGTTCACCCACCCTTCCTCGACTTGGAAACTATAACTACCACTGAACCTCAAGGGTTACATCCACAATAAGGTTTAACAAAAACTGATAACACACTAATAGCAACATCATAGACCTTTAATTCTTGACACCTCCACTATATTACCATTTTCCATAGTTGTAAGGTCTACCCCAAGATTAACAATCACAAACAAGGTTACATTCAAAGAGATGGCTCATAAATATTGAATTAATAGACCCAATAAGTTAAACACGTTCACTTGAATACTCTGTTGTATACTTGTAACACCTTGGGACTGGAAACCACCCTTATTCAAGTTCCTTCCTTTTAATCAAGGAAGTAACTACTCTCTTACCTAATACACAATTAGTTAATATTAATGAATCTATGTCATTGACTAGACACAACTGGTCTTTATCTAGCATATTGTCAATATGTCAACATGTATAGTAATTCAAAATTAAACTTGATTAAAAAAGATTACTTCTTTGTATTTGATTATTTGACTCTTGGTTGTCATATATAGTATGGTTCCATCCCTCTAGGGCACCATAAGCAATCTAGTTATCCTTGACATTAAATATCATATAAATTCTCATAACAATTCCCATAATATGTTAGCATAATAAGCTATCAACTTCTAATAATTGAACTAAGAACCATTTGACTAATCTCTAATTCCCTCATGGTCCTTTCCAAGTTGTCCTTTTTATAATTTGAACAAGGTTCCTATATTTGTAAATAAGTGAACAATCATATTTACTTTCTCTTATTATGACACATATATGCACATATCTAAATGTATGATAGGTTTCTATCTAACTTGGAGGATATTTTCAACTTGTGAGGAGTCTATGCTTTTGCACCTTAGTTTCTCCTCACATTATTATTTTGGGTTGTCGGCACATAAGGTACTCTTTCTTAAGATTAAAATACCATGAATAGGTATAGAATCTTGGCCAAATATAAGATAATAGCCAATTAAAAAGGTCATCAAAAAGTGTATATATATAATATGTTTTACAACCCTATTGTTTTATATCACTACAATCAAGTGTACACCCTAACACTAGGGAATAACTTACCCTCATAACATATGGTATATACCCACTTGAGAATGCGAGTTCTCTACCCATAAAATCTAACCAATACATAGGTATTTCTATCATAATATCATTCGACCTATTTCCATTAAATGACTCTAATTCCTTTTATTGCAAACTACATGATTATTCAATCTATGTTTATACAACATCATAATTATCAATAATCCATTAATAACTTCATTTTCCAAATGTATATGCTCATAGAAAACTCATATCATGTTCTATATAAGTTCCCTAATTCAACTTCACATAATCCAATGAAAACTCAAGCATTCATTTTTATCTTCATAGAAGAGAATGCATACAATAATAGCATAGCATTATCCAATTAGCACACAATTTGTTTCTAAAATAAAAGAGATAAATGAAGATAGAATATCAACCATGCTTGGACAATAACACTTCCAAAGAATAAAGCTCTTGGATCTTAGATCCCAAATAATTCTATTTGCAACCTCCTATTTTATTAGTTCATAAATCAGCTACACCTCACCCCATTAATTCACACCATCTCCCTAAAATAATAATCTCAAATCACTTAGCAAACTACTCTCTGACTCATGAAATGAACTCTGTATTTGCACTCATAGTAGGGTGAGTGCAAGATCATGGGGGTCTAAAAAGTGGTGATGTGACAAAAAAGTGGCTGACAACTTTTTTTTTATTTGAATTTGATGAAGCGAAAAGGGTTTATTGAGAAAATTGTTAGCTTTCCAAAAATATAAGATATGCCTTATATTTGGAATTAAATAAATATTGTTTATTGATTTTCTATATGTATTTTGACTA
Organism: Sequoia sempervirens; assembly: GCA_007258455.2. Lineage (NCBI taxonomy): Eukaryota > Viridiplantae > Streptophyta > Pinopsida > Cupressales > Cupressaceae > Sequoia > Sequoia sempervirens. The sequence goes on along the minus strand of VDFB02252616.1, from coordinate 102,447,229 downwards.
AAGTCTTGATTGATAGGCTAATTGAAAAACATCTATAATTCTTAAATGATTGAACATTTTTTTGAATCCAAAAGATGCAACACATTCTATGCTTCCCATACTATAGGATTAAAAAAGAAAAATAAATTTCATAAATTTTTTACCATGTTATGGTGGTCAGACAAACAAGTTTTAATATTTAAAAAAAAAAAAAAACTAAAAAATTTATAACTAATTATTTCTTTGCAAAAATATTACAAAAATGTGGCACATCAAAGCATGTGTCCTCTACTTATATTGAAAGTTTCAAAAAAAGAATATTTTTTTCTTGTACTTAGGTTGGTTAGACATACAACTAATTTTTTTTTCTTAAAAATTTAGTACTACTGAATTGAAATTTCAAAATTTCACCAAATAGATTTACTTTTTTTCCAAAAAAGGACTAGTACCTTAGAAACTACATTCAATTTGCTACAAATTTTGTTCTTACATATTTTTCAAATTATGTTAATGACATTCAAATTTTTATGTCAAGTTCCCTAACTCTAGTTTTCTAAACTTTATTGCCACTTAAGGGTCTAGTTTGGACCCCCATGATCTTTCACTGACCCAGTAACTCAACTTAGTAGAATAATCTTAGAAAAATGATGGACCACTAAACAATGAAATGTTGCTCTCAATTTATAGAAAATAATAAGAAAACTAATGCTACAAATTAGATGATAGCTACACCACCTTTCATAATTTGTGCCACATCTCAAAATAGAAAATAAGAATCCAAATTCAATTCTAACATTGGTTAGATCAATTGGCAACCTAAGTTCCTTTTTCTCTCATTGCTGGCAACAAAGAAATGAATAAATTTGGCATATTGCAATCCTTAACATATTTAGATTATAACTTTATTGAGGCATAGCTTAACCAGCACACTCTAAGTTGATTTGACCACTTAGGTGGCAGATGTGGGCCCCTTCTTATTGTTAGCATCTATTCCTCTTGCCAATGTTTTTTCTCATTCAAGCAGTGGTCACTGTTAACTTTGAATTCAAAGTATTCCCACACATGTCATGTGGATGCATTTGTATAAAAAATTACGAATCTATAGTTGTTTTACACAAATGGTTGCTACATTGGCGATATTGAAAGCTTCAAATAGGTTATGGGTATCCATCAGATTAGAATAGGAGGATTTTTTTCACATATTACAGTTGGAAATGCTTGGGTAGACATTTATTCAAAATGTGGAAGCATAGAAAAGCACATGAATTGTTTGATTGAATGCCTCAAAGAAATGTGGACTCATAGAATGCTTTGATTGCAGGATATGCATAAAATACACTTGTAAAAAAAATTTAGAAGTTTTCATCCAAATGTGATTAGTAGGTGTAAATCTAGACTTCGTAGCATTTGCCACCATCCTCCTAGCCTGTGCGAAAATGAGAGCTTTGGAACAAGGTATGGACATCCATCAAGGTAGAGGATTTTTGTCAGATGTAGCTGCAATTGCGCTACTAGATGTGTATGCAAATTAGTCCCAAAAATTTAAATGAAAAAAATAATAATCTTAATTTAGATCATTACTCTACTCATCATTCGAATAGAGATATTTCATTATACAATAATATATATTTTTTTAAATAATATATTATTAACCTTTACAATAAAAAGATGCTAAGTTCATTTGATATTATTTTTGTAGATTCCACTCTAACTTATCTTCTATTTTTCATTTGTATTCAAATTTAGAGTATATAAGTATAGATTGATATTTATTTTAGTGTTATATTATTTTGGATTTGAATTTTTGAATGTATTATTTAGTATATGACAACTTTATTTCTTGTTTTGAGTGTGTTTTTCATTGTGAGTCTCTTTGTTATATGATTGGACATTTTGTCATTTGGGATCTTGCATTACAATTTTATCAAATTTGGTCTTAGAGCTTCAAGTTTAGTTTGTGGAAAGGTGAAAGCATCACATGACATTGATTGAAGTTTGCAACTAGGGATTTCTATCCTCCATAAAATTTGAGGATGGTTAGAAGGTAGTGTGAATATCCTTGAGTGTGTTGGTTATTGTGTAGGTGTGGTGTGTATTTTGTTATAGGAAAAGTGTTGAAGAAGGAGAGAATAAAAAATAAAGGAATCATTGTGAGTAGATGAGGAAGGAACTAAAAACTTAAAATAAAAACTAAACTCAAGAAATAAGCTCATGAAGAAGATCTTCAACCCTAAACATGACTTAGGATTTTTCCCTTACCAATGAGGTTTTAATGGGTTTCCTAAACTTTTAATTTACACATTAATAATTGATATCTTCAATCTCAGTCCTAAATTAAAAAATAATATGAAGGATCTAAGTCAAATTTTTTACTATGTAACATTACACACTACACACACATGAATACAATGACATTAGATTGGAGTCTTAGGACACTAATGATAAGGATTCCCTTCAATATACAACTAGCAAATGTATAAAATCCTAATAAAATAATTTTAAAAAGGTTGTTAATCCTCCAAGGGATGATGCAACTGTAATCAAATTTCAAGTATTGTACATAGAGTGGGATGCTTATTATCCATTCATAAATCAATGTTAAAATACTTGGAATTAGTTTGAAGGTAAAACACAACTTAATTGCATGTAAACACTAAGGATCCAAACTCAACTTAAGGTCCATATTATCTAGCTATTAAACTTAATAAATTATTAGCTTGCAAGATAATAGTACCAAATTTTATACAAGAATAAAGATCACCGATTTTTTAATTTTCCATCAAATGACCATGTGATGTAATCTCTATGACCTATTAGTATTAGTTCTAATGCTTTGTACCCCATGTGTCCATGAAAATTGAATAGGTTCAATCTAGGAGTTTACTATGAATAATGCATATAGTGTATAAGTTGTGACCAACCTAGAATTCAATCATTTATGTAAGAGATTATATTTCAATTAATTTTGGCCACCATAAGATCAAGGTTACTAAAATTCTAGGGATATTCTAATCATATAGTCTATTATTCCACTTGGACACCATCACAACAAAGCATATTGTTTCATGGAGTGATGACAAGGTATATAGACTTGGCCATCTATTATTCTCTACATCAAATTCTTATCAAGTATTGAATTACCTATATTCCTTATTCATTTCATACATTATAGAGAGTTGGCTATCACACATAAGAACCACTAGAATTGAGCTAGTTGAATTCCTTCCACAAGATCTTATATATTGAATTAACTAGACTTACATTTACATATATAAAGAACTACAACAAGTCCAATGGGGCCAAGCACAAGTTAATAGTTGAAACACCTAAACAAGCCAACACCACCTAGCTATAACTAGCATTACCATCATTCTACACTCATATAATGGCCATCATTTGACATCTATAAATATACTAAGATTATCAATATTGACCACAAGAGTGACCATGTATATCTAGTCTCCCTTAATGAGTGGTTATACAATATAATGAGGCCTTATGAAATTAATTATTTATTAGTTCTTCTTCCTACCATGCAAGACCTAGGGTACTGTTATAAAATTTTAAATTCCAAGGCCTGTATAAAAACCCTTTGATCAATGCCTTGTTAAATCCTATATGTATTCAAATCGTGGTTTTAGCAAATTTCATAACTAATTGCGGCCCTACCAAGTTTCCTAACTAAGCCATTAGGTTCTAAACTTCTAGAATCGACTGACTGTAATCTTCGTGGTAGTGGGCTATGAAGTCGGGAAGTTGAAAGTTTGCAAAACCTTTTAAAACTCCTGACTAATGGTTATGAAGTTCTACTTCTCCACGACCGGGTGTTTTCGTTGGAATGCACAAATTTTAATGTTTTAGCTAATTAAATAAGTTGCATGACACCTTTAAGGAATGTCTTCTCAAATGCTTTGGAATGTTAATTTGAAATGTAACATAATCTTTAAAATCCTCTAAAAAGACAACTATTAAATAAAGAAGTTGGTGAAACGGATTTCATGATAGATTGGCACATTTCTCTTAGCCAATAAATGGCCATTTCTCATCACCAAAATTAAACAAGCCTGCATGCAAAGGAAAGGTAACAACATTTTTCAGTTCCAAATTTTTTCTCAAGATGGTACTTCTTGGTGAAGTTGTAGAATGGGAAGATGAACTAGCTTCTGTCATGCAACCCGATTTGAATTGGCCAAAAGAGGAACAATTCAACATCATTTCTGAATTGCATTTGTTAGCCTAGAAAGAGAAAACCAGTTATGTCGAGTATAATCAGGTTATCTTCGTCCTAGATGATGAAGAAGAATGTGTTGAATTCTACAATCTAGTCATGGAAATGTAGTTGGAATTGTTCAAGGTTCCAACTGATCCAACAGTTTAGTGGCGTGCATGAATTTTCATGAAACGTAATGATAATGCTTTTTATGGAACTATTTCTATCTTTTTGCCTTCTGATCATTTTCAAGACCATTATTTTTGTAATGTAATAGTTTTGATGGCCTATAAAAACTTCCAAAAGCAATGTAAAAAGATATAAAAAAAAGGGAAGGGGAATATAAAGAAAAGAAAGAATTTTAGGTTTTAAAAAGTTGTTTTATTGTACAGGGGGGGCTTTGAACCCGCTTATAAGCATTAAGGAATAAAAAATATTATAAACCTTTGTTTTTATCAATATCATCTTAGATTATGATTGGAACTGTGCTTCTTGGTATTTTCTTTAATGTTTATCTGTTATATGAAGCTAAGTATGTGATTACTTCTGGAACTTTGAATTCGGGATAATTCACCTGTTGAAAGAAGTTTTGCAAATCATTTTTTTCCTTTTCTTGTTATGGGTTTAAGAAAAATGAGCTTTGAATCATTTGTTTATTTTATTCTAGATTAGCTTATCACATTTACTTTCATGATTATGGGTAAATGTTCGTGAACCTTTTCTGCTTTCTAGTCAAAAGCATACCTCAGTTTCCCATTCATTGAAAATCATTAGAAGGTAGTTGTGCCTTGTAAAATAAGCAGAGAGTACTTGCAAATACTCTTATTGGTGACTCAACTGTTGGTGATGTTTGTTCTCTTATTCGGGCATTTTGATTCATTTCCTATATTTATTTCCAAAGGACAAATTTGTCAACCAATAGGTACTAATCACAAATACATCCTTTTATTAGCTAATGTGCTTTAGCACAACATGTATAAAAACTCATGGGAATTGATCTACTAGATTGAAAACTATAAGATATTAATGATTATGTAACTACTGGATTTCACCATATAACTTCTTTATTATGGGATTCTACCCAAGTACATACCTCAATAAACGCTTCAGTAGATCCTTCATTATCTTTCTTTCATAAATCTTTTGAGTGTTCAACACCTTTCTTACACACAAATGTCATTAAATTAGTAACATTTGTGACCAGCCTATATTAATACTTATATGGTTTCTTAATCCTCTATTCCTTAGATTTTATTTGTCAAGTTTGGAGGGTCATCAAATTATTTGAATTTCATCCAAGATCTCTTCATGATATTAAATTATTTCATTCTCTCAAGTTTTCTACCCATACATTTTCAATGGTTTGTAACCACTTATATTTTTTCAATTTCATCATGATATAATATGTCATTGAACGTGCTTGATGTATGTAGAATAGCAAATAGACCTTTTATAATCTTGGTATTTTATTGTGGAGTGGGATCCACTTATTCTTTTGGAATATTTTGATTTTTCTTTGGAACCCATGTGGAAGTAGTATCTTCAAATAACGTTTCATTGGGATTGTTGAACTTGTTGCTTCCTTATTCTTCTTTAGAGCATAAATATGAAATTATCCTTGTTTTCATATATATGAAGGAATGGAATTATCTTTCTCTTGCTTTATTGGTAGAGAGCAAGGGTTATAAGTTTGTTTTTGTGCTTGGAAGCATTAGGGATAAATGTACAAAGGGATTCATCTACTCCTTATTTTTCCTTTTTATTTTTTTATTTGTTCTTTGTCACCTAGATTCAATTGGTATACCTAATAAATTGTATCTTTGTATTCATAAGAAACAACTATTTAATGTTCCTTACTCTTACAATCATAATAGATGTCCTTGAGAGTGTCCAACATAATTTTCACCTGTGAAGTGACTTGACTGTAAAACATAATCATAATCATTTAAATCATGTGGAATATCTTGGAAATATTGCAATCATCATGAGAATGATCATGTTAGTAACATGTGATACAAAATTAAAAAAGCAATCATTAGAATTACAATCATATAAAAAAGTATAACTTTTTTTTTATCAATATAGTAGGGTAGTGGAAAATGCCAAAAGATGTACCTTTCAACTAAGGGACACCATCCAAATATATGTAAAGTATATAGAAATGTATGTATAGAACAAAGCTCCAAATCTCAACCAATAATATTATGTGGATTATCATCTAATAGATTGTTCTCCTCTTATTTATGTGATTCGCAACCACCTTTAATGTTTTGAATTTTATCATGATATGACATGTCATTGAATGTCCTTGATTTATGTATAATATGAGAAAGGCCCTTTCTAATATTGTTATTGTACTTGTGGAGTCAGATTCACTTTCTCTTTTTTAATATTCTATTTTTTCCTTGGAACTCATATGGAAGTAACAACTTTAAAAGAGGTGACAATGAGATTGTTGAAACTTGTTTTCTTATTCTTCTTTGGAGCATAGGGAGGAAATAATCCTTCCTTTGGTACATATGAAGGAATGATATAATACTATTCTTTCTATACTGGTGGAGAACATGATTTATAAGTTGGTTTTTGTGCTAGAGGAGTATTAGGAGGCAATGAAGAGGGCTTCATTTTCTCCTTATTTTCCTTGTTAAATTTTCTTGATTCTTTTGTTGGCATTTGTTATAATTAATGAATCCTATATTTGGTTTCATGAGGAGCTTCTATTTGATGTTCCTTAACTTTTCAATCATAAAAAATATTCTTGAGTGTGACAATATAATTTCTATGTTTGAAGTAGTTGATTTGAAAATAGGTACATATGCATCTCTCATCACTTTCACAATTTTCTCTTGACAACATATTTTAGGCATTAATACATCATAGAGAGTATCCCATTTAATTATTGTAACTAATATCTCCTGAGTAAAATAAAAAATATAGCCCATAGTTGGAATACTCGGCATTTGCAAGTACTCAGCAAGCTCGAAAAACTCAGCTCGACAACAACTCGACAAAAAACTCTAGAAATTAAAAAACTGCTTAAACTTCGCTTAAAATGCATTTTTTTTGCAAAATTCAAAGATAAGATGCATCCAATGAGTCAATAAATTAGTACATATAAGAAACAAGCAGTATTTGATTGATTTGAAAGAAAATTGGATACAAAATGGCATCATCATGTGGAATGCTCAATCCGTTGATATGATAATAGTTTGAAACAAAATGAAAATAGCAAATTGTTTTTGTAAAACTGAAAGTAAATACTACATAAACATTAATATATTTTTGTTTTTACAAATTTACATGAATCACATCTTCCTCTTCCCATGTCTAGATCTCAGTAAGGGACCAGAAGAGGGTCTAATCATAGGAGTCTGCTCCTACTGTGCCTATGGCTCAACCTCCATCCTAGATGTAGATCCTCTTGCAACTGCTAGTGGTGGCACTGGCAATGACTCCTCCTTCTCAGGGTCATCCTCAAGGTCGTCCAATGAGAATGAAAATCCACCCTCCTCCATTGCCTATCGCTCTAAATCATAAATCTCATCCTCAGCAAATAATGGAGGCTGCTCCCCTCGCCCCGTCCAATCAATGTATGGAACTATCTCATCCAAATCAATTGGATCATCATATGATATTTCCTCTACCTTTCTTCTGCGCAATCAAAGATTATATTGCACATAGACAAGGTCATTGAGCCATTTTTGAGTGAGTTTTTTCCTCTTCTTTGTGTGGATGGCCTCAAACAAACTCTAGTTGCACTCACAATTGGACAAACTACAAGGCTGGCTCAAGACATAGAGGGAAATTTTTTGAAGATTTGGGGTTTTTCCACCTCAATTTGTCCACCAAAAATCTACAAAAATAACAAAAAAAGAGTTAGAAAATTGTAACTTGTGACTTGTAACTTGTAATTATCAATTTTTCATTTTTGTAACTTGTAAATTTCAAATTTTATACTTGGTGGTAGCCTAGATACTGCTTTCTTTGCCAGGTCTGAAGAGAAGAGTGCACCCCTTTTTTCTCTATAACTCTACAATTCATTAACAATGCAGTATGCCTCATCAGGTGTGGATGTCATCCGTTGAATGCAAGTAGTGAGGCCCTCCATAACCTCTCCAGTAGGATCTGCATAGGTGCCTGAATGGATGAAATAGGAGTTCAAGAAGTACCCTGCTGCATGGATAGGTTGGTGGAGTTGATTGTTCCACCTCCTGTCAATAATCTCCCAAATGGGATCAAATTTGAGGTTATCCCCCTTATAATAATTTCTAATAGCCTCCTTGGTCCTATCCATGGCCTCATAAAGATACCCCATTGGGGTTTGATCCCCATCCACCAAGCAGAGCACTCTAACCAAGGGCTTTGACACCTACAATATAAATTTAAAAATGCAAAAAAAGATTAGAGTTACAATTTAGTAATTTACAGATTTACAATGAAAGACATTAACTTTAAGAAAAATGTTCAATTTGAATTTAGATTCAAACTCAAAGTTTTGAAGTTACCTTCACAATCTTTGTTGCTCTTTGTGCGAAGAGGGGCTCGAAGACAATGTTTTGAACTCTTTCTCCTTTTGGCTTCTTTGAATAAGGTGAGTCTACCCATGCTTGACTCACAAACATTTATTTCAAAGTCGTCATTGCACCAAGAATGCTTTGCAACATTAAGAAAACCATTGCAAGCCTTGTCACACTAGGTCTCACCAATTCTCTCCCTTTGGTGTGCTCCCTCATCAAGTTGAGAACCCAAGGGTGATTGTAGATATATTTAATGATCCTCCTTCCATCCTCTACAAACGGTGTGACCCAATCTAATTTTCCTATGTCCTCCAAAAGAAGGTCAAGGACATGGGCAGCACATGGTGTCCAAAAAATTATGTGGTGTTTATCTTGGAGGATTCTTCCTGCTCCCACATATGCCATCGCATTGTCAGTTACGATTTACACCACATTTTCAAGCCCAACCTCCATGCACACTTGCTCCAACATTCTAGCCAAATTTTCTACATTTTTTACTATGCTAGAGGCATCCACAGATTTCAAGAGCACCACCTCATTTTTGCAAGAAACCCAAAAATTAATGATGGTACGGTTTTTTCCATCCTTCCACCCATCAGAAAGAATAGTGCAGCCATATTTTTTCAATTCTTCTCTTTGTTCTTCTATCGCTTCCCTTTCCCTTTCAGTTGCATTAGAAAGTAGCCTACAAGTTAAAAGAGAAATTAAGCACACATTTTTAATTTGTCAACAAAAAAATAGCTTAAATTAATCATAAATTAAACTTAAAAAACATAAATTAAAGAACATAAACTAACCTCCCACTCAAGTCTTTGTGTGAAGGTGCCTTGTAGCCTTTCCCTGCAACTGCCAATGCAGTCACCAAATTTTGCCAGTAAGGTGAGGTTGCCACATTGAAAGGGATGTTGTTGAAGTACCAAAAATCAGCACAAGTAACATTTGCATGCTCATGCACCTCCTTATTCCACCCAGTTGCCTCTAAAGAAGGTTGTACACTAGGTGTGTTTCTAGGCACAAAAAAATCACCAATGCGTGAACCCGTGGTCGTAGGTATTGATCAGGATCCTACCCCTGGTACTCTACTAGAGCTAGAGGTAGTCGAAGGGATGGAGGTGGTGGTGGGTTGCAGCGATTGTCTTCGCACATGTGGACCATGAAGAGAGCCCACTATGCTGGCTACTACATCATCATCATCATCTGGCAATGAATCAAGGTTGGTTGCAACCCCTTAAGAAGAAGCTATGGCAACTTGCATTGCCGCTTTTGCCTTCACTCTTTGCACCTTTTTTTCTTCTACTACAGAAAGTATTGCATTCATTTTTCTTTTTATTTCCTCATTGATGTTTATGCAAGCCTTATCATCACGTCTAGGGATGCCTACAAGGTGGTATTTGAGGCAATTGATGCCTCCACGGTATACATTTTTACATTTAATGCAATACACTGATCCAGGTTCTGGTCCTTCATATACATATTTCCAAGTAGGATCTCTAGCTCCTGTTGGATGAGTGCCTACATATTCCCCACTCCTAGGCACGGATGGGGCTAAGGTAGGGGTAGAAACGGATTTAGAAGCCATTATCAATTAACCTACACACACAAAAGTGAAAGCACAACTTATTAGTTTTTTGATAGAAAATTTAAAAATAGGATAAATTAGATTAAATCAAAATAGATTACCTTAAATTAGTAAAATCTAAACTAATCTAAGATTCTAAACATTTTCATAAAAAAAAAATGGATTAATAAAAGAAAATAAGCTACAAAAAATGTGAAAAAAATGTGAAAATCTGAAAATTACTTTAAATTAGTAACAAATGAAGCTAATATATGATTTTAAACATGTTTTCAACAAACAAGAAGAATCAAAATAAAAAAAATAACTAGGGTTTGAAAAAAATGAAAAAATCAACAAAATATGTAAAAAAAAGAAAAAAAAAAAGTGTCACAAATTCTTGTTTTGATGAATCTAAATCTTCTTTTCAACAATATAAGTGTCCAACTATGATATAGCAAATGAAGGAATGATATGGAAAAAATTCATCTACCTCCTTAAGCTCCATGTTAAGAGAAAAGATAATACTCCCAAAAGTTTCCACAAGAATGTCATTGGTTATGTTTAGAGCAACACATAAATATGTATAATTATCTAATGCTAAATTTTTAATTATATGAAATTCTTTTATGCATATGCTATACTAATTTCCTAGATCAATATGAATACTTTCACATTATTGACCATGAAGAAAACCATGACCATAAAGTGGACCACAATAATTGTGGTTTTGGATATCCTCATAAAATGAAATAATTAAAGGTACATAGCCTGAGGTGAAATTTTATGGGTAATAGCTATAAATATTTTTGTAGAAGTGCAGGAAGAGGAACAAACATGCTTTTTATCCATAGGGTCTTTATTCATATGTGTGTACATCATAGAATTAGTAGGATGATTGAATACCTATTAGTGCTCAATATTGTTATAATGTGTATGCAATGGAAAAATATTAGCATAAATTTCAGATTTTGTTTTAGTGGAGCAACCAAACAATTTCCACCATCATTCACACCATAACACGAATCACATTACTATCAATGAGATCTATAATATTATGCTTGAATACCATACAAGTATATATATGGTGTTTGTTAACTATATGGAAATTATAACTTAAGGCTAACCAAATTACTATGAAAGTTTGAAGCACATTATCCAATGGTTTGCTAAGCTTTGTAAATTTTCTAGGCCCTTAATGTTTGAATGATATAAAATTAGATGTGGTAGACATTTGATTGGAACAAGACTTAGATTTTTTCTTGTCATTTCCTTTTTGAAATGTATCGTTGTTTTGACATCTTGAAGGGTTGGAGGAAGTGAGGGAGGCCCCAGACTTTCAACCATTAGATTCAAATAGTTAAAGTTCAAGATTTTTTAAATGAACACACAAATTTTACCACATAAATATTGAAAGCTAATTCCATTGTCATTAGTAGACTCTTTGGGATCATTTAGTTAAATTTGTTAGTTGATTCTAAGCCCATATTGACATATAAGGGTCGTAAGAAAGTGGGGTCTAGCTTGTCAAAATAATGGATAGAAATAGGAGCTAAGGATTAAAAGTATCCAAGGGCATAGTACTTAGGCTTCATGGAAATGGTATAGGTAAGAATTTATCTTCATATGCAATAACTAGACATGTATCATTGAAAGCTCATAGGCAAACATTGTGACCACCTTTTCCATAATATACTCAAATATAGCTACAAGAAAGCCAATGAGAAATGGGTGTCTAACAACCTCAATTGAACAAGGTGTGTAATGTGGAGGATTATATGTAATAGGGTTAGAGCTACAATTTTCTTCTTAAGTTGAGCAAACTACTTCACTAGTGTATTGAAGGTTTAGAAGTGCAGGTAGTAGTGGTATGAGAAGTATGGGCAAAATGAAGTATGTCTAAAGAGAGTGGGAGGTAAGAGGGAATGAAATGGTAGTGTAAGGGAAAATCACATTATAAATACATAGTTTCCATAGGATGACAAGGACAAATGGTAGAAGGAATAGTGGTAGTACTTCTATGGGTGTGAGTAAACACTATTCAATTTTAAACTTAGAACTCTAACTTAAACATAGATCATCAAAATTTAATAACTTCACAAATCACACACATAAGACACATCTAAAAAATAATTATTTCACTAATTTCAACCTAAACATATACCTTATAACTTTCCTCAACTCCCTTAAACTCGGAGCAGTTGCAACTACCTCTGAATACCCCTCTATCCTTTATGCTTTGATGGATGTCCATACCCTATTCCAAAGCTCCCATTTGGCATAGGCTAAGAAAGGTTGTAGTGTCTAGCTTTACACATACCAATTGCATTTGGTTGTAAAGTCTCTAAAGCCTTCTCAACAAATCCATTTTGTTAATATCGTGCCATCAGGGCGTTCCATGAGAACATGTTTCTTTGAGGCATTATGTCAAACAGTTAACGTGCTTAGTTCCACAATTTGCATATCCTGCAATCAGGGAATTTTCTCAAACAATTTGTGTGTCTTGTCTATGCTTACACTTTTTGCATACACCTCTAATAGGGCAGATGCAACTACATATGACAAAATCCCTTTATCTATGATGGATGTCCATACCCTGTTCCAAAGCTCCCATTTTCGCACAGGCTGGGAGGATGCTGGCAAATGTTACAAAGTTTGGATTTACACCTACCAAATGCATTTGGATGAAAGCTTCTAAATCCTTTTTGGCAGACGTATTTTGTGCATATCCTGCAATCAAAGCATACCATGAGTCCACATTTCTTTGAGCATTCGGTCAACCAGTTCATGCGCCTTGCTATGCTTGCACATTTTGCATAAATATCTACCCGAGCATTTCCAACTGTAATATGTGGCAATAATCCCTTTTCTATTCTAATCTGATGGATGCTCATAACCTATTTTGAAGCTTTCACTATCGCCAATGCAGCAACCATTTGTATAAAATAACTACGGAGTCAGAATGTTTTATGCAATCAAACGCATCCACGGGACCTCTTGCACGAATAATTTGAGTTTGAAGTTAACGGCGACTAGGTACTGTTTAAATGGAACGAACATTGGCGAGAGGAACGGATGCTGATAATAGGAAGGGCCCACATTTTCCACCTAAGCGGTCAAACCAGCTTATAGTGTACCGGTTGAGCTGCGCCCTTTATTGATGAGTCGACTTGAATCGACTTATACCTTTTTAATAAGTCAATTCCTGGACAACATGACAGCGAACTGGGAAACGATTTCCAATTTTACTTTGCCGCCTTGCTATCACTTTTAAACTCTTTATACTTGCAAAAGAATCACCTTTACACCTTTATTTGGGTGTTTCATTAACAGCTATTTTTTAGCATTAATTTACGCCGAAGGCGTATCCAATATAAGAATGATCTGCTTGGAGATGACTGAAACGTCTGCAGCCGTTGGTTTTCCGCCGATTTTACTTTTAATAAATGCAGTCAAATGCGTATCCGAGTAGACGTCTCATTGCAAGACTTTATATCGGCGCCCCTGCACATCCCTGCCACATTCTGTTTTCCACTGAATCAAAAAGTGGACGGAGAGATGGAAAAATTACATTTTTTGGAGGCCTTGGGAATCATTGGAGAAGCATTGAAAATCCTGAGTCGGTCTGCAAAACTCCTCGGAGCCATCGCCTTTACCATTCTCCTGCTTCTTTCGTTTGTAATCCTCGGCCGCAGGGTAATCTCAGAGCCCCCCCTCAGCAAAATCATGATGAAAGACGAACTATTGGGCATAGATGCCTTAATCCGTGCAACATAAAACATTCTACAAAACTTATGCCTGCAAATTGCGGAGCTTTTGCTCTTGACCGCGGTGTACAGAACCCTCGTTTGTGGCATCCATCTATACAAGCAAGGAATTGACTTACACCCAGGTTGTAAAATAACTATGACAGCCAGAGAAAAAATATGAAGGAGGTTCAGCCTTTGACACTCTATGCATGCAGATCGCAAAATGGGGGTTTTGGAACAGGGTATGGACATCCATCAAAGCATAAAGGATAGAGGAATTTTTCCAGATGTTGTAGTTGCAACTGCCCGGGTAGAGATGTATGCAAAATGTGGAAGCATAGACAAGGCACGTAAAGTGCTTGACAAGGTGCCTCAAAGAGATGTGGTCTCGCCTATGCACAAAATGGATTTGCTGAAAAGGCTTTAGAAATTTCCAAGCAAATGCAATTGTCAGGTTTAAAGCCAAATTCCGCAACCTTAGCTAGCATCGTCCCTGCCCAATGCCAAAATGGGACCTTTGGAACAGTATGGACATCCATCGAAGCATAAAGGATAGAGGAAGCAACTGCCCTGGTAGACATGCATGCAAAAAATGGAAGCATTAACAAGGCACGTGAACTGTTTGACAGAATACCTGAAATAGATGTCATCTCATGGACTGCAACGATTGCAGGATATGTGCAAAATGGATTTGTTGAAAAGGCTTTAGAAACTTTCAAGCATACGCAATTGTCAGGTGTAAAGCCAAATTCCACAACCTTCGCCAGTTTCCTCCCTGCCTGTGCCAAAATGGGAGCTTTGGAACAGGGCATGGACATCCTTACTATTTCTTCAGTAAGTGACGAAATATTAATTGGGTGGGCAATTTAATTCTCATCAATTGCCAACAGAAGATCTTGCTTTCTTATAAGCTTTAAACACTTCATATGCGTTGGAATTTTCTCAGTTGAGTTCTAAATCAGGAGATTGGAGTTGGGTATTCAGTTCTATTATCAACCAATTGCTCTGCTCCAATGTACTTGAAATTTCCTTGCTATTACCTGCTTTTTGTGCTGGGGTTGAAGGTGAAAAACAGAGAGCGCTTTGAAATCGGGGTTGGGAAGGTAAATATTCTGCTAGTAGACGTGTTACATTTACGTACTGAAGGTTTCAACAGCCACACCTTACGCATTCTGTCATTTCGTGGACTTGGAGTCCTACGATCTCACTGTTCTTACCACAGAAAAAGATGTTTGCAGTTTGCACTAGTTTTTCTTTTAGGTTGAACAAATTGGGAGTGCACTGAACAATGCTATCTCAAGAGTTTACTTACAAGACTAGGCATAGAACATGTTACAGACCTCTAGGAAATACAAGGTTCTCTTTTATGTGTTCCAATAGGCTCTTTACTTAATTCCTTTAGAAAACATAACTCTATTTAACATAGACTCAGTGATTTTCTATACAAATCATTGTAGCCAATAGTCACAATATTTACAGTGAACGCATTTTAACTTCCTTTTATTCTTTTATATTTATCCTGTTTTGCAATACTTACTAATTTCTTCTCGATTAAGGAGTTGTTGATGCACATTGTTGGGTTGTTGTGAAGTCTGACGTACTAATTGAGGTCGTGTCTATGAACTTTGGATTCTGATACTCCTGAACTTTTCATTACATTTCAAGATGCCAAAACCTTATATTGAATTGTTGTTACTTGGCTTTTTGTCAAATCTCGTATCGCACATGCGTCAGAAAACTTGGTCATGATATTTTATTATCATTTCCACTCAAGTATATTACTTGTGTTTTATAATCCTTTTGTTCATGTATGAGATTCCTTTTGGCCTCAAATGAAATGATATGTTTTGATTCAATACATTTCGTATGCCATACTAAGATTTGTTGTCAAAATGCCTCATGCAGTTTCTTCTTTCCAATGATGATTTGGATGATTGTCAATGAATGAATTAGCCTCATTCAACGCCCATGCAATTCATTTTTTCACCTTTTATATAATCCCTACCACAACAACCAACATGTTACTCATATTGCTAAAGTACCCATCTGATAAATTCTAAAAATATCTTAAAATTATCCCCCCTTTTAAAAAGCTTATTAGACCTCTTTTCAGTTAAGCTAAGAAGCGAGGTCCAATCTTTAGATCTCAAAAACTCCTCCACAAAGTCTACACCAAGGTTACTCATAGAGCTTATTATGAATTGCCTAATCTCCAAAAAAAAATATTTATCCGTTCAAATCAATATATATAGCAAAATAAGAGGAAAGAGTTGTACAACTCATCACCTTCATAAAATCTTTGCAAGGCAGGAAGCCTATAACTAATTCTGATACAAACTAGATCATTATTTCTCAAAAAGTCTCTCATTATTAAACTATAAGAAATCAGCATGGCAAAAAATTTATTCTAAAATTTTAGAAAATTCTTGAGCTTTTTCTTGTGAACTGATGCTGAGTGGAAGTGGGAATTGTGTGTGGGAGCAGAAGTGAGAGTGGCAGAAAGTGAAATCAACAGTAGTGGATGATGTTGATAAGGAATCTGGGCTGCTAGAGGACACTGATTGATAGAAGGGTGTGCAACCTAAGGTAAGCAGGGATGCCTCTAGTGGTCTCTGTTGAAATAATATTCCACTCAGCTCCCTTCGGGTTCCCCTTTTTTTTGCATGTTCATGGTGTGCATTCCTCGCTTCGCAACTTTGGCAAGCGGCTCCCCTTTTGGCTCTTGAGATGCTGCGCTGAGCGCCCACGTGTCACTCCTGCGGGGTTTTTCATTTTCTGTTGCTTTATGTTTCCTACGGGATGCGAAGCAGGGCCCACATCTCTATACGTGGCGGTGTAGCGCAATCTTTCCCTAGCAGGAGTAGAGTATGCTGCGGCGGGCTGCGAAGGATTTCTATTGGCCTTCTTTATTTCCTGGCGGGGCCCACCCTCGCTCACGTGTCAGCGGTTCGCGGCTTTTAAAACAACAGCAGGGACGAGAGCACCACGGGCTGCGAAACGCGGCCACGCGTCTTTCGCCCCCTTTTCATGCGGCCTTTCCCCGTTTTCAAAGTAGCCTCCGTCCCCTGAACACGTGTCACTTCTCCGCAAGCTCCCGGTCACTGGAGAAGGAGTTTTCATTCGGGCCGCGGTTTGCTGCCACGTGCCTTACATCGATTATCAAAGCAAGCTGTGAGATGGCCGAGCGGGATGGTGTCATTGACTGCTGCTCGCCATGGTTCTCTAAGGCGGTGGACGACACTCGTCGCTTCGAAGCCTGGTTGGGACCACTGCCATCATTCCAAAAGGGCACGCCTGTAACTAACCAACTGGATGTTGTACCCTGATTGGCTGCTCTCATAACGGCATTGGGAATATTCTTATCCGGGCATCATTACGGGGGATTGTGGAATCATTCTGTTACAACTCTCCAGGCGGTGGGATTTTTCTCTCCGGCTATATATACTCCCTCTGTTGAGGGAAAATGGTCCAAGATTTGACAGGAAGAATACTGGTTTTAGCAAGAGACGCCAGGCCTCTTTTGCATGTTTATTTGCAAGATACTTTCAGACTGTGCCTATTGTTCGGCCTTTCTGCTTTTTATGTCTTGATTAAACTGTGAACTGTGCTTTTTATTGTCTTAAGCATTTCATTTGAGGAGACTTCTATATATTGAACACAAACTTGCTGGTCTAAATCATGTCTTAATGACTCTTCTTAGCAGTAAGAATGTATGCGATACTGTTTTATGTCAATTGAATGAACTGTTTATGCTATTGCTTTAAGCTTCCGGTGTTTTGGAACATATCAGTAACATTCAGGCCCTTGAGTCTATGATTTATCGTGCCTATCAAAAAGCTTTGGCGCATCGCCTTAGATTAATATTTGTTTCATTATATCTGCTTCCTTTTCCCTTTCCAAAAACCATTATATAGAAGAAGCCGGCTTCTTTAAAATCCGGAGGTCACTCAGTTTGGCGCAAAGGGGTCCCCCTTGAACTGAGTTTCCCATAAAGGCACTGTTACCCGTCAAATTTTGGCGTCAACAGTTTGTCCTTTTTTCTGCACGCCCGGGGACCCAAACTAATGAAATCGTCTTCTAAAAGGGTGTATGAGCCATCGGCCTGTAACTAGATCCCAAACTGCAAGTAACCCAGGTTTACTAGTGCCTCCATCCAGGACAGTCCAGGCCGCAAATCAGTTAGTAACCGTTCCATTCCCACCACCCTTTCCTCTCACCATGTTGCCGGCCGCGAACAGAAATTATGTAGCATGGGATGCTGGGAGTCCCCTTGTAGCTCCGGTAGCACCTGCTGTTTGGGGTGCCATACCGGTTTCGGCCCTGAAAGCTCTTCCCAAATTCGCCGGAGATAACACAAAAACGCCAGCAGAGCATTTGCAGGATGTAGCGGATGTATGCCTAGTACATGGTATCACGGCGCAGAATGTAGCCCTGAGGCTCCTTGCTGCGTCCTTCAAAGGCAAGGCCCTGGAGTGGTACCGAACACTGACTCCTAATACCATTCGCACTTGGGATGACCTCGGAGATCCATTCTATGAAAGATTTTCAAATGACGGAGATCGTTCTTCGCTATATTATCAGTTATCTGTCATCAAACGAGCACCCCAGGAGGCTCTGACGGACTTCAATGCCCGATTTCACTCGAGTTGGCGGAGGATTCCCGTGACCATCCGCCCTACCCCAGATTTGGCGTTCATGTTCTATCTGAAGTCCATCAATCCCGACATTTCTATGATGATCAAGTCTCTGGGAGGAGCTACTCTACCAGATGCATATGCCACCGCTATCAAAGCAGAAAATCACTTGATAGACTGCGGAAAATTGCCTCCTCGACCTGTTATGCCGATATTTCCTGAGATATCAAACGTGGCACAAGAGGTGGCGTCGACCAGTGCGCCAGCGACTCCCCAGTCAGCGTACTCATATACAGCCGCTCCTGAAAACTTGGCCTCTACATCAAGTTCTCCGAAGAATGAAATGGGCGACCTCAAGGAGATGCTACGGACTATGGCGAATGATATAACAACACTCAAGCGGAATCAAGCAATGCCTCCGCGGCCTGCGTATCAGAACTACCAAGGTGGGCGGCCTACCTATCAGCAGAATCAATATCAGAATGCGCATCGCACTAACTCACCAACGGCGGCTGCCAACCAAATAGTTCTGGTGCCTACGCCACTGGCAGGAGCGTCGCCAAGCTCTAGCAGAGAATTAACCGCGGGACAAAATAATCTTATTGATGACATCAATCCATGGTGCTTCCCTTGCAACGATGCGCATATGCCCCGAAATTGTCCGCGTGGCAACTTACAACAAAGGATAGCAGAGCAACGTAGTCAAGGGATTGCGACAGAGAGCGAAGAATACGGATATGCCCCGGCAATGGAGAACGCGGTCCTTACCGCGCAAATACAAGGAATGTCCCTGGAGCAAGAGTCCGACATTGTTCCTGATCATGCGCTCTTCTCATGGATGGAAGACGAGGAAACGGTGTTTGCGAATGACACGTCCACTGCCGAAACGCCGCGGGTAAAGTCTGACTATAATACACGCTCCAAGAGAAGATTCACCGGTGAGGCCGTGGTTTCACTTTCGGACAATCCGCAGTGCAAGGACGTTTCGGATCAAATTCCTGGTGGCCCGACCGAATCCTTGTCTCCTCAACGGCGGAAGGAAATTATTATAACAAAAGCCAAGGAGCAGAAATCTCCGAGCTCCTCATCTCTTAATGTGGTGGAGCAGTTGAAGAAATCACCTGCTAATATGTCTTTATGGGACATTCTAGCTATCCCGGAGCAGAAGACCATACTCCAAAAAGCGCTTCAGCAACAGATGGACCCAACACTAACCGAGCCTTTGGCCAGTACCGAGGCGGTTTATCAAATGCCACCAACTAAGGTTGTCGCAAACAAAGCGATGGAATCCCCTGCGGAAGGCGGAGGTAGGCCAAAACCTCAACCCTTCTTCTTAACTCTCATTATAGGGGAGAAACTATTACACAACGCTATGATTGATTCTGGCGCTAGTACCACGGTTATGCCAAAACTAATAGCCGAAGCCTTGGGACTCAGCTACGAACCTATGAAGAAAGGGGTGATGCAGCTAGATGGAAATAAGGTTGATACTGTGGGTGTCATCAAAGCAC
Source organism: Sequoia sempervirens (assembly GCA_007258455.2). Classification (NCBI taxonomy): domain Eukaryota; kingdom Viridiplantae; phylum Streptophyta; class Pinopsida; order Cupressales; family Cupressaceae; genus Sequoia; species Sequoia sempervirens. Next base: position 102,427,074 of record VDFB02252616.1, on the reverse strand, counting down.
TTCCGTTGACTCTATTTGCCTGCCCGAGTATCACGGTCCCGCAAGATACAGTGATCATAGATGTTCCGCCAATGTTTGGTCTTTGCCTTTCTCGAGAGTTTACTTCAAAGGTGGGCGGCTATTTGTCTTTAGATTGGTCACATCTAATACTTAGGACCAAACATGGCGCAAAGATGAAGATAGAATCGGAGGCTCTGCATTCCGAACATGTGGCGAACGAGGCCCTGATTAACTTTGAAGCGGCACATACCTCCATCACCAAACAAGACATGTACAATGTTGAACTGCTGGAGGAGGAGAAGGTCAACGGAGACCGAAGTAATAGCGAAGACGCTCTGTTGAGTGAACATATAAATAATGATCCCTTCGGAAATTATCATGCTACCGGTTTAGGCACATATGTGATCTATGACGAAGACCAAGTTCTTCCGAAGGTCGTCAAAGAGCCCGACGATGACCAAGTAAGTGAGCTGTGGACATTATATTTTGACGGTGCAAGGAGCAAAGTTGGAGCTGGAGCAGGGATATGTCTAATATCCCCACAGAATGAAAAGTTGCTGAGGGCCTTCCGATTCCAATTTGCTTGTTCAAATAATGAGGCTGAATATGAGGGTCTAGTCCAAGGCCTAAGCCTAGCGGAACGAATGGGTATCAAACAATTGATTGTATTCGGAGATTCAGAACTGGTAGTTAATCAGGTCCGAGGAGTCTCAGCAGCAAAGAATATCCGCATGAGGTCCTATCGGCATCGAATCTGGGACCTTATAGAAAGTTTTGAAGCTTTCAACATCCTGACCATTCCCCGAGCTCAGAATGGCGATGCAGACCGCATGGCAGTAATCGGAGCTCAGTTTGATCCTGTCTCCGACTTGCTTCGGAACAAATATTCAGTACGAGTGCTGGTTAGACCAGCAATACCCGATAATGACCAAAGTTGGCAAGTCTTTGAGAGCGATGAACACATCGCCTCGTTTATTCAAAACTCAGGGGAATTTGCCGATCAACTCCAACCAAAGATCGCTGAGGCCTACGAGGGACAAATTATGCAGCTGAAATCAAATAAGCTTCCGAAAGGATTGGTTACTCTCGAAAATTTTTTCGATTGTAGTGACGCCCGAAATGATAAGAGGAAGTTCGTGGCGGAAAAAGGTGATTATGAGAATCTTCGGGTCTCCGATGACAGGAACCTTCGGGTCGGAAAAGATGTCTCACAGCAAGATAGAGAAAGGCTTATGAATTTCTGTGAGAAATATGGAGTAGTAGCCTGGTCCTACGATGATCTGGAAGGTTATGATCCTGGTATCATTCAACATACTATTGAGCTAACAGAAGGTGCGAAGCCAATCCGACAGAAACAGCGGCCGGTCAACCCTAAAGTTGAAGCCTTGATGGCACAAGAGCTAACCAAGCTCATTGAGTCGCGTATTGTTTTCCCAATTAAACATAGTACTTGGGTATCAAATCTGGTACCAGTCCGAAAGAAGAATGGTGATATACGCTTATGCGTAGATTTCCGAGACCTAAATAAAGCATCTCTGAAGGACCACTATCCCTTGCCTTCTATGGAGTCGATCCTCCAAACTGTCGCGGGATCAGAAATGTTCTCTCTACTGGATGGCTTCTCTGGCTATAACCAGATTCAAGTAAGAGAGGAAGATCAGCACAAGACTACGTTCACCACCAAGTGGGGGACGTTTGCATATGCTAAAATGCCTTTTGGTTTATCTAATGCAGGGGCAACCTTCCAGAGAGCTATGGACGTCGCATTTAGCGAGCTGATCAATAAGATTATCCTAATCTATTTGGATGATCTTACTGTGTTCTCCAAATCTAAAGATGATCATTTCGATCATCTGGAGTTGGTGTTTCAAAAGTGCCAAGAGTTCGGGATTTCCTTAAACCCGAGGAAATGTGTGTTCGGAGTACCTCAGGGTAAGCTGTTAGGACATGTTGTGTCGAAGGAAGGTATTTCAATTGACCCAGAACGAGTAAAGGCTATAAAGGAGCTTCCTCTCCCGGTGAATAAGAAAGGTGTCCAGTCTTTTCTGGGCAAAGTAAATTTCGTCAGTAAATTTATTTCTGATTTTGCGGGAATGATTAGGCCGATCACCCTAATGCTGAAAAAGGATCAAATTTTCAAGTGGACAACGGAGGCGAGGGAGGCATTTGAGAAGGTCAAGGAAGCTATCTCATCAGCCCCAGTGTTGATCAATCCAGATCAACATAAAGATTTTATAATGTATGCTTTCGGTAGCAAGTCAAGTATCGCTACTGTTCTGACTCAAAAGGATAGAGAAGGAAAAGGGGAGCATCCAGTTGCTTTCTATTCCCGAACCTTAAAGGAATATGAAGTGAATTATAACTTCGTTGAAAGACAGGCTTTTGCAATAGTGAAGGGGCTTAAAAAGTTCCGCCATCTAATTTCCTGTAGCAAAGTCCTGGTATATGTCGCACATTCTAGTGTGCGGGAATACATCATGGAGGGAGAAATCACAGAAAAAAGGGCTAATTGGATCACTAAGATCCTGGAATATGACATTGAGGTCAGGCCCACCAGGACTATTAAAGGCAGAGGTCTGTGTGAGTATATGACACAGGAAGTGGAGATACCTGCTAAAGAGGAACAGTCAGAACTTGTCCTAATAAACGGATCGGGATCGGAGGATGATTGGCTGAAAGATAGAATTAATTTCATGCGAACCGGAAGGTACCCGCCAGGCCTCTCATCCCAGAAAAGAAGGTATTACCGGCTCCAGAATTGCGGATACACGCTGATAGAAGGAGTCCTTTTCAAGAGAAATTTTAATGGTGTGCTCCTACGGTGTGTTACTTCAGGGGAGGTGCAGAAGATCCTCGACGCATTTCACAATAGCGACGAAGGTGGACATTTCTCCGCTAAAACCACAGCCATCAAGGTCCTGCGGGCTGGATATTACTGGCCCACACTTTTCAATGATTCCTACTCGCTGGTAAAGGCTTGCAAAAAATGTCAGTTATTCTCTGACCGAAGGAAGAATTCAGCGATGCCCCTGAAACCTATCGTGGCGGATGAACCATTTGCTCAATGGGGTTTGGACTTTATCGGAATGATCAACCCGGTTTCCAGTTCGGGACATAAATGGATTTTAACAGCTACAGACTACTTCACAAGGTGGGCTGAAGCTGTTCCCCTTAAAGAGGCAACGGAGGTAGAGATTGTGGATTTCCTCGAGGCTCTGGTGACGAGGTTCGGCCCTCCGAAGACGATCATTTCGGACAATGCTAGAGCATTTGTAGGCACAAAGGTATGTCACTTTGCATTGAAAAATGGCATATTCCTGAAAACATCTTCAAACTACTATCCACAGGGAAATGGCCTAGCTGAGTCAACAAACAAAAGTTTAGTCCGACTTCTCAAAAAAGTGGGCTCAGAACACCAAAGGGAATGGCACAAAAATCTCCGAAAAGCACTCTGGGCCAACCGCATAACTCCTAAACAAGTCCTCAAGACTTCGCCCTATGAGCTAGTATATGGGAAAGAAGCGCTGCTACCTATCTCTATGGAAATTCCGGCGATACAGTTGTTGAAATCTCTTGAGATAGAACAAAATGACGCCATGGAAGTTCGGCTTGCCGAACTATTAGAAGTACAAGAAAAAAGGGAGAATTCCCTAAAGGCCATGACTGGCCGTCAACAGGTGGTCAAACGGTGGTTTGACAAAAGGGCTTCCGACCAAGGCCTAAAAAGTGGAGATTTGGTGCTAAAATACGACAGCAGGGCTGCGAAGCCAGGTCAGCATGGTAAGTTTGATAGCCTATGGGAAGGACCCTTCAAAATCATTCGGTGCATGCAACACAATGCCTTCGAGCTGGAAAATATGGAACAGGAGCCCCTAGGAATCCCGGTTAATGGGATTCACCTTAAATTGTTCCATTAAGCGTCAGGCCCTACCTTGTACAGTTGTAAATAACGCTTTTTCTTTTTCCCTTCCTGTTTTTGGCCTATCGTTTTGCTAAACCAATTGACTTGTTATGTATTCGCTTATCATCGTTGGTAGGTGAAGCACCGGAGTTCTTAAAACACAAAAGTATGCTCATAAACAGAGATAAAACATACAAAATTGGCAAACCCAAAAAAATTGCACGCAGAAGCAAACAGGAGTATAAAATTTCACAACAAAAAGAGGCGTATATTTTTATATACATGTTTCTGAGTTACAAAATGGCATGAAGGCCGATTTTCAAAATATACAAAGTATAAGAGCATATATATATACGTTGGCCTTTTATCAGGCTGATACGGAGCAAGGGGGTAACATCAACAAACACCAGGGCAAGAGGACCATCTATCCGCAGGAGTGGCTAGCAGCAACCGACGCATTCAAGACAGCGTCCGCTTCTTCCTCAGCAACAGGTTCCTCGGCGGCACTGGCAGCATCATGAAGCGCGGCTGTCGTCGGTGGTGGGTACACCAGGTCCCTGAAGTCAGTATACCACTCTACGTCGTAGAATGGTATCACGTTGTAGCTTCTGAACAGGAAGTGAAGAGCCTGGGTAACCCTTTGCTGATGCTGACCACGGGTCTGCAGGCGGAATCCGCTAAGGAATGGTAGCCAAGCCACGACAGCTTCTTCTTCAATATAGCGACGTAAGTCGCTGGCTGATGGCAGGCCAATTCCATACGCAGCGTGTGTGACAACCTCGCCAAGCCCGTTCAGGTACTTCTTCGGGAAGATTTCTTTGACTAGCTTCAATACAAGAGGCCGAGGGACACAAATGTCTAGCATAGACGCCACAAAGTGTGAGCACACATCGGTGTTCACCCGATGCTTATCTTCATACTCCACACAGTCTTTGCCGAGAACCCACTTAATGGCTACTAAAACCAGCGAGTGCTTGTTCTTCGTCATTCTCTTAAGCCTCCTGGTGGAGATTTCACCTACAAATGTTGTTTGTGATTTGAAGGAGGTCAGGCGAATGGGAGTATCCATCTCTCCTAGGACTTTTCCTAAATCTGCTAAGTATGCCGAAAGCTGCTTATTACCTAACCTATGAAAAGACTCGCTTAGCAGTATTCTACTTGCCTATCACTTCTCGACGCAAAGTGTATATGTTTGCTATCTACTGGCCTATTTATAGAAAATTGACAAGACATACGCCAGTCCGCCGTAAGCAACGTGATGTATATTGGCTACAATCTCGAGGGCCGAGTCTGCATTTGTTCACGTTTTGGGCTGGCACACGCATGGTAGCACGGCTCAAGGCATGCTTAATTAAATCAAGTTAATTAATTGAGCTTTAAAAGGGTGGCACTTGCTGATGAAGGGACGTATGGCCGTATGCTATGGTGTCAAATCTCAAGCACATCCCAGAGCCCGAGGCGATATTCGTATCTCTTTCAGGCGGTGATCGTTTGCTTGGCGTAATCATTCCGGCCTGGGATATTAATTACCGGTACATGCTAACACAACGCGAGGAGGCCAGTTGCAAGCTCAATTTCCAAGAAAAATTAGGGCGTATCACACGATATCCTAAAAGCAATGATGAAATCCGGCCACCTCGGAAAAAGCAATCAGCTCATCTTGCACGAGTCGTGGAGTTAACGGTACATGCCGAATTAAATGCAAGGGCTCGCGCTCGCCTACCACCTTGAGGGAAGTTGCTATTATTGCATGATAACGCTTATTGTTCCTAAGTCTTTTCCCAAAAAGCTAAGGAGTGCGTGAAGTGTTTTCTGTCTGTTTTTCCAGTGCAAGCGTATTCAAAGGCCAGCGAACCTTCAAGTTCTGCCGCGAAGAAAGATGGCGGAATCTTCAGCTCAGCCAGCAGAGGAAGGGATTAGCCAGGAACTGTATTCGGCTATTCGTTCTTCTGCCGAGGTCTACGTGTACGATGATGTAGCGTATGCCACTCCTGGTATACCCCAGAAGGTGAGGAGACCCAACACAGAGGAGCTAGAGAAGCCCAAAGAGTGGAATAACCCTAAAAAGGTTGGAGAAAAGTGGGCTAATATCTATGATCCAAAGCTTGCTAGGAACCCTAAGTCTCTTAGAGAGGCGGCTTGTGCAAGATTATCAGCACCAGCGGCGGAGAAGGCAACGGCAGGTAGAGTCTGGTATAGCGGTTTGCCACAATACATGGTCCCATTCGTGCACTATTGCCCGGAGGTGGTCGACGCAGCTGTTCAACGCTATAATCCAAAAACCCACTGCATTGAGGGTCGCAATTTAAGGGTTCATATCAATCAGGAAGCCATCTGGCATATGTTATGCATTCCTGACCCCAGGACAAGAAAGGAGAAAATCGAATATTTCCGCCCAAGCAAGGGGGAAAAGATATGGAAAAGGATGAAAACCGGCTCCGATTTCCTATTAGAGGAGACTAAAAAGAAGGGTATTGTGTCCGCTAAGTCACCAAGCATCCCATTGTTGCGCGGTTCATTCCGCGACGACCTTCAGGACCCCATATCCATGCTGGCGTTTGTTTGCGGCCGTGATTCTGATGAAAAGATCGAGGCTTTTCAGCTGGGCCCTGCAATACAGTTTCGCAGGCAACATGAATCTTTCTGGTATGATTTTGCCGAGTTCATGGTCGAGGAAATGATACAGCAAATAGAGAATTATCAGGCGGAGACGAAATTCAGATTTCTTTCCTACCTGGTCCACATGTTCCTGCATCAGAATCCGGATTTCTTCGCCCGATTTTTCCCACTATCAATTTTTGATGAGCAGAATAAAAGAAAGCCGGTATCTACATGGACACCCTACCTTTCCGCAACATATGACTACTATGCCTTCGCGGACTATTTCATAGCCCCGGTCCTGAATGATTTGATCGGAGAGGGTGATATCGTCCGGCTTAACACTGAGCAGACTGGATTTCTGCAAAGCTACATCCCCGCTTGCGACTGGTTCCTGGGCAAGGATTTCACGATCCTTCGAATGAGGGGCTTTATTGACAGGCCTTTCCTGCTCCCGGCTTGCATCACCGATAGAGTGCTCGCGCTGGAGGTTTACCGGCAGGTATGCGTCATTGATTTCATGTTTTGTAGCAGCAAAAGGGTCAAAAAGAAGGGATTCTTCAGTTGCCCGAAGAGCTTCAAGTCAATAACGCTTGTCAAAAAGCGATCTCATCAACTGCTAGGGGACAAGCTGGCACACTTAGGGCTAGTATTAGTAAACGATAAGTGGGATTACAACCCTTTCAATGACCTACCTGAGCCGCATATGAGAGTTACGCATGTTTCCCGACCATACTGGGAGAAGCGGCGTAATAACCGGACTGATAAAGATGAAGATCTGGTTGAATTGGCACAAATCCCTACGCCGGATACCAGAGGCCCATGGCACAAGTTCTACTTTCCAGTGGCCGTGGCCAGGGACAACATTCCGATAGAGCGCAGCATGCTTAACAAGTTGAAAGTGGACGAGGAATGGAACGATGAAAAAATAAAAGCTTTCTGGAGATACCGCCAAGAAACAGGGCAGATGAGGGCTCCTTATAATAAATTGAAGGACGACCAGGAATTCGAAAGACACTGGGATGAAGGCCATCACAGCCCAACCTCCAGCGCTAACAAGAGCGAAGCAGAGGGTTCCGACGAGCAGGAGGAAGAGAGGGCGATATCTTCGCAGGAAGGTGATGCTCCCGAGCATCCCGCCTATGTCGGCACTAACGTGCGCTTTAATATATCAAGGAGTTCACTTACGCGCACATGGGCCGCTAAACCGGTCAGGCTAGTACCCCAGCAGAAAGATCCGACTGCCGAGGTTAGTGAGAGTCCCCCCGCGAAAAGACAACGCACGGAAAGTGTTATCGGGACAGTTTCACATGAACCGGCCGAAAGGGAAACACCCGCTGCTAGTCAAATGCCAGAGGTTGCGGTCGAGTCCCAAACGATCCAAATGCTACCGCCGACCAGTCAGCAGGTACATTTCGCTCCTTCCTCTCTTGCATCTCATTCTTTCACGTCCGCTCCTGCTCAATTGGCAACTCCTGCCATTCGTCCGAGCCCTCCACCCTCTGTTTCTGGCCCATCTTATTCCGGGGGGTTTGCCCAATATTCGCAAGCCCAACCATTTATAATCACCCCTCCAGGCATGCTAACGCCTACTGCTGCCGCCCAGGCTTTCCTCACCTCGCTATCCGAAGATATTCCTCCCATCGGCCCCCACTCTTTTTCCGAGATGCTTACAGATCCCTTCCCACCACAGCAAACCGAGCCCCAGGCAACGACTCTTTTTCCTCGGCCAACAGGCCTTACGACTGAATCTCCGGTTCAGCCGTTGCAATTATCCAGCCAGGCTGACACCCCCCAGGCTAAGCTATGGAACGTGCCACACTTTTCCCCGCAAACTGTCACCCTCCAGAAGAAGCAAATGCCGGCGCCTATGAAAGTTACCTATCCCTACGCCCTACCTTCCGGTGTTCCCTTCGCAGGAGGGCTGGTTTCATCACCAGCTGAGTTCATTGCACAGATAGATTGTGGGAAGGAGGCTCGCGCAAATAGAATGAGGCGACGAAGGGCAAAGGATGACAATGCCCCCGCCGAACCGAGAGTACAGGCTTCGTATGACGAGGCCCGCCAAGAATTGAAGTTTGCAACTATGTACCCAAGGATAAACAAGCCTCAGGGAGAAATGCAACCAGAGGACTATGATATTTATGCTGTCGGACTGGACATGAAGATGGCCCGGCCACAAGATAAAGTCGAAATCATGGAGGAGACACAACGGGTGGTCACTTCCGATTTCCTAAAGACTGGTCGCCAGTTGAAAAAGAAGGATGAACAGCTCAAGGCAGCCAAGGACAGGGTGAATTTTCTAGAGGCAAAGGAGAAATCCTTAGAGGCGGATATCGCCCGAATGACAGAAAGGGCGCTAACAGCAGAGAATGAAAGGAACAGGCTCCAAGGCGAAATTGCAAAGGCCCGAGTAGCCGACCCAGCCGTATTAAAGGACTTGCAGAATCAAAACCAAGCGGCGCAACAGAGCCTACAATCGATGGAAGAAGAGCTTGAACGCTTCCGCCTTGAGTTCAGACAGAAGCTGGCAGAAAAAGGCGAAGAGATGGAACGCCTACAAGATCAGCATCAGCAGAAGATACAGGAAAAAGAGGCCGAATTCAAAGATTTGAAGAATAGACTGGAGGAGGAGCTCCGAGAAACGAAGGCCAAGCTAGAGGATGAGCTCCGAGAAGCGAAAGCTTCATTAGAAGAGCAATCGGCTAACCACTCTAGAGCTGAACAGAATTGGCAGAAACAAATGAACAACTATGAAGCGTTGTGGACATCTGAGAAGAAGAAGAAGGCAGAATTTGCCGAAGCTCTCATTTCACGAGACGCAGAGATTTCTTCGCTTAAGGCCTCCCTGCTACCAGCCTCTGCCCAACCGGATATCATCCCACTGGTCAGGCAATTGTACATTTCTCACTGGGAGAAAATCAAAGCCTTCTGCCTAAATCTGCAGCCTACCCTCCGGTTCATCGACAGAGCGTTAAAACTCAATCAGGAGGCCCATGACACAATGGAACAGTTCCCGCATTTCATCCTGGAAAAGGTTCCTGAGGCGAGGGACTTGTTAAATAAGCTATACTCGGTCTCAGACGAGATCCTCGCCGGGGCAGGTATTGAAGATAGGGATAACGCAGCTCAGACGGCAAATAGGTTCATTCATTGCCACTCTGCTTTCCAGCGTACTAAGGCAGCAGCGGCTTTTCTAAACAAAGCGCTGGATGGCATTCGAGGGAGTTTCTCTGAGTTAGGCAGGTTGGGATTACCGTCCCCATTTCTTGAGGATGGCACTATTGCCACGGCTGCGCAGATTACCGAGATCATTGAGCAGAAGGAGAACGATCCGGAGGCATTCAAGGAACTCGGCAGCCCCCCAACAGCAGCAGATATCGAGGCAATCATTCATCCACTCTCTCAGCTACTGTTCCACATAGAAGCAGGCGCTGGCCTGCCAGAGGTGCTGCCTCATAAGGAAGCTATTGATCTCCGCGGAGCACAAGAGAATTTGCGCAGCATGGCAAAGCCATCCGAAATTGAATGGGTGCCTTTGCAGGCTGCACTTTCAAAGCTCTAACTCCATTTGCCCTAGAGAGGAAGGCTCTGGTCTGCAGAACCAGAGAGTTTTTGGGTTCTCCGTTCCTTATTCGAAACGCCCCTGTTAGTCGCCAAAAGCTGTTGAAATAATATTCCACTCAGCTCCCTTCGGGTCCCCTTTTTTTTGCATGTTCATGGTGTGCATTCCTCGCTTCGCAACTTTGGCAAGCGGCTCCCCTTTTGGCTCTTGAGATGCTGCGCTGAGCGCCCACGTGTCACGCCTGCGGGGTTTTTCATTTTCTGTTGCTTTATGTTTCCTACGGGTTGCGAAACGGGGCCCACATCTCTATACGTGGCGGTGTAGCGCAATCTTTCCCTAGCAGGAGTAGAGTATGCTGCGGCGGGCTGCGAAGGATTTCTATTGGCCTTCTTTATTTCCTGGCGGGGCCCACCCTCGCTCACGTGTCAGCGGTTCGCGGCTTTTAAAACAACAGCAGGGACGAGAGCACCACGGGCTGCGAAACGCGGCCACGCGTCTTTCGCCCCCTTTTCATGCGGCCTTTCCCCGTTTTCAAAGTAGCCTCCGTCCCCTGAACACGTGTCACTTCTCCGCAAGCTCCCGGTCACTGGAGAAGGAGTTTTCATTCGGGCCGCGGTTTGCTGCCACGTGCCTTACATCGATTATCAAAGCAAGCTGTGAGATGGCCGAGCGGGATGGTGTCATTGACTGCTGCTCGCCATGGTTCTCTAAGGCGGTGGACGACACTCGTCGCTTCGAAGCCTGGTTGGGACCACTGCCATCATTCCAAAAGGGCACGCCTGTAACTAACCAACTGGATGCTGTGCCCTGATTGGCTGCTCTCATAACGGCATTGGGAATATTCTTATCCGGGCATCATTACGGGGGATTGTGGAATCATTCTGTTACAACTCTCCAGGCGGTGGGATTTTGCTCTCCGGCTATATATACTCCCTCTGTTGAGGGAAAATGGTCCAAGATTTGACAGGAAGAATACTGGTTTTAGCAAGAGACGCCAGGCCTCTTTTGCATGTTTATTTGCAAGATACTTTCAGACTGTGCCTATTGTTCGGCCTTTCTGCTTTTTATGTCTTGATTAAACTGTGAACTGTGCTTTTTATTGTCTTAAGCATTTCATTTGAGGAGACTTCTATATATTGAACACAAACTTGCTGGTCTAAATCATGTCTTAATGACTCTTCTTAGCAGTAAGAATGTATGCGATACTGTTTTATGTCAATTGAATGAACTGTTTATGCTATTGCTTTAAGCTTCCGGTGTTTTGGAACATATCAGTAACATTCAGGCCCTTGAGTCTATGATTTATCGTGCCTATCAAAAAGCTTTGGCGCATCGCCTTAGATTAATATTTGTTTCATTATATCTGCTTCCTTTTCCCTTTCCAAAAACCATTATATAGAAGAAGCCGGCTTCTTTAAAATCCGGAGGTCACTCAGTTTGGCGCAAAGGGGTCCCCCTTGAACTGAGTTTCCCATAAAGGCACTGTTATCCCGTCAATTTTTGGCGTCAACAGTCTCCAATGGGGATTTCTCTCATCCACAAAATCCCTTGCCACTGAATTTTAATATTTGATTATTCCAATCTCAACTTATTATGCTTAAAAAAATTATAAAGAAAATTAGCATTTTAAAAAAAATTGGAGAATGTAATCGAAATACTTGTTTTTTATAAAATAAATTAAAATTCTTAGAAACTTATGGGTTGTTATATACGAGGATGACAATAAATTTTTGGAAATTCTTATTACTGTGTTAAGTTTTTGTTGGCTCCCCAATTGGACTTCTCTGACAACAATAAAAATTATCCCTTACAATATTTTTTCCTTATATATGATGAAGATCCCTTTTTCCATGCCTACTGAGAGACAAAAAATCTCCAATTACTTTTCTAGTTGAAGCCTTGTTGAACAGCTGGATGAAGTGAACAATATAAGCTCAATATGTATATTCTATCCAGTTTTCACACAGGATCATAACTGAAGCTTCGTTACATTACAAGGTTGTGTATTATTTTCTCGTCCTGTGTCAGGAATGGAAGATTTTGTTCTTATTTTATTATCAATACATGTATGAATTTCAATGACAATATATTATTTTGAATGCTTAGAGATTGGTGAACAGTTGTTTTGATCTTCTGATAACTACAAAGCATGTGGACTCTCTAAGCAGGTTTATTTATAAAATGAATTCTGTAAAAAGAATTGCTTAAGTACCTGATAAATCCAATGAGTATATTTTTATGCAACAGTGAAAATACACTTGGTAGATCAAGAAGATGACAGTCACATTTATGTATTTGAGTTTTCTAATAAAACCAAACAGAATGTCAGTTCTTATATTTTCATTTTACTGTAATTCTTTTCTATTCACTTTCTAATTATCAAAAAATAGTAAAAACAAATTGGGTTGAATAGGAAGATGATGTTCACACTTACTGTATCTTAATTTTACAGTAAAATCAACTAGAATGTCAACTTTTATATTCTTATTCCACTGTAATTCTCTTTTCGTTCTATTTACTAATTATGTTTATTATAAAAACAGTGAAAACAAATTAGGTAGAACAGAAAGATGACATTCACACTTATTGTATTTCAATTTTATAATAAAATTAAGTAGAATGCCAACTTTATATTCCTATTCAACTATAATTTCTTTTTATTCACTAATTTTCTAGTTGTGAAAAAAAAGTGAAAGCAAATTGAATAGAAGGGGAAGATGACATTCACAAAAAATAAAATATATCTATACTGTTGTATTCAATTGCATACATTCTTATAATGGTAATTAAACATTCCATAGAAACACTGGATTTTCAGCATTGTATATATATCCTAATTCTACATTTTTATATCACATAATTTGAAGTTCCCTTTTTTTGTATACTATTTCCATTTTAGTTTTTTCATGTGTCGTTTTTATAAGTTACATACACATTGTTCTATTTAAACCAATATGTCTACACAAAATCAAATTAAGCAAATAACCGTTTGCATTTTATTTATTTCATGTGTTGTCTTTTTAGGTTATATAAAGTTTTTTCTATTTCAATCAATATGTTAACATTCACACTTCACACGTGCATCATTGATTTGTACCAAAGCGAAACGATATCTATCAAACGCCTCCTTATCACTTCACAAATTCAAATACAACCATATAATTATTCAACGCACCCCATTGCACACCTAAAGTCTAGTGTGCTCATTTCTCAACATGGGGTTTACTCGCTAATTGTTCTGAGACACTGCCTCTTAGAGTGTGGGATTTTTTTCAGCCCCTACGTTTCACTGATGTTCTCCTCTAATGCCTATGTACAATTATGACCAAAAAAAAAAAAAAAAAACTTGTAAGCCTCTTTATGCGAGCTACTTACCATGTGGTTATTATCAGCTAGCTATTGGACTAAAGGATTATTATTTAAGCTCCATTATTAATAGGCTAATGTCATGTTTCCAATAGGGAGAGAGGGAGAGATAAAGAGGAAGAAATAGAGAGAGATAGAGGGAGAGGGAGAGGTATAGAGAGTTATCAATAGTACATAAAGTGATAGAGAGATAGAGATATAAGGATATATAGAGAGGGGGAGAGAGATAAAGTGACAAACAGAGAGAGAAAAATAGAGAGAGGTAGGATAGAAAGATAGATAGGGGGATAGGGGGGAGTGAGGGAGTGAGAGATGGGGAGAGATAGAAGGGGAAGATAGAGAGAGGGAGGGAGAGAAAAGGAAAGAGATAAGTAGAAGGAGAGAAAGAAGAGGAGGGAGATAAAAGTTCAAGGTATAATTATTCTACGATAAATTTTTTTTTACTAAACAAAAATTAGCAATATCAATGCACATCATTTTTTTAAATTAGACCTTTATATTTAAAAATATTTTTTCTTTCAACAATTTTTCACACATAAATGTTTCCTCCCTATTAAAATTGATTATAAAATAATTGTATCGATTATCCATTATTTATACATTATTTAAATTCCATATTTATTAATAAAAATGATAATGAAAATACAAGAAAAATGTGGATGAAGAGCCACCTCAACAATATCATCTACTTCAAATTTCATAGTAGACAGAAAATGTGGAAATAAGGAGTTTCTTAGTCTCCATCTCTTGGAGAGGTAGAAACAACATATCCTATTAGATCACAATTGGTGGGAGCATAACCTCAACCATTTAGAATATGTCAAATATCAAGTTGCATAATTTATAATTGTGTAGTGCATGAGTATGAGCAAGTAGAATAAACAAGGAATTTAGGAGATTTTGATATAAACAAGCATCACAAAAATAGCGAAAAAAAGTTCAACCTTCTACAGTTTTGATTTCTCAACGCCTCTATCAAGTGTTGATGCTAGAGTGCCTTGGCAAGGATCCCACCTAGTGAGAACTTTGGTGGTGTGAGTGTTTCTTTGCCAAGTAAGATG
>VDFB02252616.1:102394190-102412483 GCA_007258455.2 Sequoia sempervirens | reverse complement strand
GTGTTATCGGGACAGTTTCACATGGACCGGCCGAAAGGGAAACACCCGCTGCTAGTCAAATGCCAGAGGTTGCGGTCGAGTCCCAAACGATCCAAATGCTACCGCCGACCAGTCAGCAGGTACATTTCGCTCCTTCCTCTCTTGCATCTCATTCTTTCACGTCAGCTCCTGCTCAATTGGCAACTCCTGCCATTCGTCCGAGCCCTCCACCCTCTGTTTCTGGCCCATCCTATTCCGGGGGGTTTGCCCAATATTCGCAAGCCCAACCGTTTATAATCACCCCTCCAGGCATGCTAACGCCTACTGCTGCCGCCCAGACTTTCCTCACCTCGCTATCCGGAGATATTCCTCCCATCGGCCCCCACTCTTTTTCCGAGATACTTACAGATCCCTTCCCACCACAGCAAACTGAGCCCCAGGCAGCGACTCTTTTTCCTCGGCCAACAGGCCTTACGACTGAATCTCCGGTTCAGCCGTTGCAATTATCCAGCCAGGCTGACTCCCCCCAGGCTAAGCTATGGAACGTGCCACACTTTTCCCCGCAAACTGTCACCCTCCAGAAGAAGCAAATGCCGGCGCCTATGAAAGTTACCTATCCCTACGCCCTACCTTCCGGTGTTCCCTTCGCGGGTGGGCTGGTTTCATCACCAGCTGAGTTCATTGCACAGATAGATTGTGGGAAGGAGATAGATTGTGGGAAGGAGGCTCGCGCAAATAGAATGAGGCGACGAAGGGCAAAGGATGACAATGCCCCCGCCGAACCGAGAGTACAGGCTTCGTATGACAAGGCCCGCCAAGAATTGAAGTTTGCAACTATGTACCCAAGGATAAACAAGCCTCGGGGAGAAATGCAACCAGAGGACTATGATATTTATGCTGTCGGACTGGACATGAAGATGGCCCGGCCACAAGATAAAGTCGAAATCATGGAGGAGACACAACGGGTGGTCACTTCCGATTTCCTAAAGACTGGTCGCCAGTTGAAAAAGAAGGATGAACAGCTCAAGGCAGCCAAGGACAGGGTAAGTTTTCTAGAGGCAAAGGAGAAATCCTTAGAGGCGGATATCGCCCGAATGACAGAAAGGGCGCTAACAGCAGAGAATGAAAGGAACAGGCTCCAAGGCGAAATTGCAAAGGCCCGAGTAGCCGACCCAGCCGTATTAAAAGACTTGCAGAATCAAAACCAAGCGGCGCAACAGAGCCTACAATCGATGGAAGAAGAGCTTGAACGCTTCCGCCTTGAGTTCAGACAGAAGCTGGCAGAAAAAGGCGAAGAGATGGAACGCCTACAAGATCAGCATCAGCAGAAGATACAGGAAAAAGAGGCCGAATTCAAAGATTTGAAGAATAGACTGGAGGAGGAGCTCCGAGAAACGAAGGCCAAGCTAGAGGATGAGCTCCGAGAAGCGAAAGCTTCATTAGAAGAGCAATCGGCTAACCACTCTAGAGCTGAACAGAATTGGCAGAAACAAATGAACAACTATGAAGCGTTGTGGACATCTGAGAAGAAGAAGAAGGCAAAATTTGCCGAAGCTCTCATTTCACGAGACGCAGAGATTTCTTCGCTTAAGGCCTCCCTGCTACCAGCCTCTGCCCAACCGGATATCATCCCACTGGTCAGGCAATTGTACATTTCTCACTGGGAGAAAATCAAAGCCTTCTGCCTAAATCTGCAGCCTACCCTCCGGTTCATCGACAGAGCGTTAAAACTCAATCAGGAGGCCCATGACACAATGGAACAGTTCCCGCATTTCATCCTGGAAAAGGTTCCTGAGGCGAGGGACTTGTTAAATAAGCTATACTCGGTCTCAGACGAGATCCTCGCCGGGGCAGGTATTGAAGATAGGGATAATGCAGCTCAAACGGCAAATAGGTTCATTCATTGCCACTCTGCTTTCCAGCGTACTAAGGCAGCAGCGGCTTTTCTAAACAAAGCGCTGGATGGCATTCGAGGGAGTTTCTTTGAGTTAGGCAGGTTGGGATTACCGTCCCCATTTCTTGAGGATGGCACTATTGCCACGGCTGTGCAGATTACCGAAATCATTGAGCAGAAGGAGAACGATCCGGAGGCATTCAAGGAGCTCGGCAGCCCCCCAACAGCAGCAGATATCGAGGCAATCATTCATCCACTCTCTCAGCTACTGTTCCACATAGAAGCAGGCGCTGGCCTGCCAAAGGTGCTGCCTCATAAGGAAGCTATTGATCTCCGCGGAGCACAAGAGAATTTGCGCAGCATGGCAAAGCCATCCGAAATTGAATGGGTGCCTTTGCAGGCTGCACTTTCAAAGCTCTAACTCCATTTGCCCTAGAGAGGAAGGCTCTGGTCTGCAGAACCAGAGAGTTTTTGGGTTCTCCGTTCCTTATTCGAAACGCCCCTGTTAGTCGCCAAAAGCTGTTGAAATAATATTCCACTCAGCTCCCTTCGGGTTCCCCTTTTTTTTGCATGTTCATGGTGTGCATTCCTCGCTTCGCAACTTTGGCAAGCGGCTCCCCTTTTGGCTCTTGAGATGCTGCGCTGAGCGCCCACGTGTCACGCCTGCGGGGTTTTTCATTTTCTGTTGCTTTATGTTTCCTACGGGATGCGAAGCAGGGCCCACATCTCTATACGTGGCGGTGTAGCGCAATCTTTCCCTAGCAGGAGTAGAGTATGCTGCGGCGGGCTGCGAAGGATTTCTATTGGCCTTCTTTATTTCCTGGCGGAGCCCACCCTCGCTCACGTGTCAGCGGTTAACGACTTTAAAACAGGGGCGAGAGCACCACAGACTGCGAAGCTTAGCGATATGGCATTACTTTCGTCTTCCGTTTTCCAGCCTCGAGTCCCCGAACCGCGTGTCACTTCTCGCAAGCTCAGTCAGCGGAGAAGGTGAGACGCGGTTTGATGCCGCGTGCCCCATGATTATCAAAGCAAGGCTGTAGAGATGAAATGCGGCGGGATGAGTATCGTGTTGCTACTGCGCCATGAAGTTCTCTGAAGCGGTGGGCGACACTTTCGATAAACCCGGAAGCCTGGTTGGGACCACTGCCATCATTTCAAAGGGGCACGCCTGTAACTAACCAACTAGATGATGTACCCTGATTGGCTGCTCTCATAACGGCATTGGGAATATTCTTATCCGGGCATCATTACGGGGGATTGTGGAATCATTCTGTTACAACTCTCCAGGCGGTGGGATTTTGCTCTCCGGCTATATATACTCCCTCTGTTGAGGGAAAATGGTCCAAGATTTTACAGGAAGAATACTGGTTTTAGCAAGAGACGCCAGGCCTCTTTTGCATGTTTATTTGCAAGATACTTTCAGACTGTGCCTATTGTTCGGCCTTTCTACTTTTTATGTCTTGATTAAACTGTGAACTGTGCTTTTTATTGTCTTAAGCATTTCATTTGAGGAGACTTCTATATATTGAACACAAACTTGCTGGTCTAAATCATGTCTTAATGACTCTTCTTAGCAGTAAGAATGTATGCGATACTGTTTTATGTCAATTGAATGAACTGTTTATGCTATTGCTTTAAGCTTCCGGTGTTTTGGAACATATCAGTAACATTCAGGCCCTTGAGTCTATGATTTATCGTGCCTATCAAAAAGCTTTGGCGCATCGCCTTAGATTAATATTTGTTTCATTATATCTGCTTCCTTTTCCCTTTCCAAAAACCATTATATAGAAGAAGCCGGCTTCTTTAAAATCTGGAGGTCACTCAGTTTGGCGCAAAGGGGTCCCCCTTGAACTGAGTTTCCCATAAAGGCACTGTTATCCCGTCAATTTTTGGCGTCAACAGTCTCCAATGGGGATTTCTCTCATCCACAAAATCCCTTGCCACTGAATTTTAATATTTGATTATTCCAATCTCAACTTATTATGCTTAAAAAAATTATAAAGAAAATTAGCATTTTAAAAAAAATTGGAGAATGTAATCGAAATACTTGTTTTTTATAAAATAAATTAAAATTCTTAGAAACTTATGGGTTGTTATATACGAGGATGACAATAAATTTTTGGAAATTCTTATTACTGTGTTAAGTTTTTGTTGGCTCCCCAATTGGACTTCTCTGACAACAATAAAAATTATCCCTTACAATATTTTTTCCTTATATATGATGAAGATCCCTTTTTCCATGCCTACTGAGAGACAAAAAATCTCCAATTACTTTTCTAGTTGAAGCCTTGTTGAACAGCTGGATGAAGTGAACAATATAAGCTCAATATGTATATTCTATCCAGTTTTCACACAGGATCATAACTGAAGCTTCGTTACATTACAAGGTTGTGTATTATTTTCTCGTCCTGTGTCAGGAATGGAAGATTTTGTTCTTATTTTATTATCAATACATGTATGAATTTCAATGACAATATATTATTTTGAATGCTTAGAGATTGGTGAACAGTTGTTTTGATCTTCTGATAACTACAAAGCATGTGGACTCTCTAAGCAGGTTTATTTATAAAATGAATTCTGTAAAAAGAATTGCTTAAGTACCTGATAAATCCAATGAGTATATTTTTATGCAACAGTGAAAATACACTTGGTAGATCAAGAAGATGACAGTCACATTTATGTATTTGAGTTTTCTAATAAAACCAAACAGAATGTCAGTTCTTATATTTTCATTTTACTGTAATTCTTTTCTATTCACTTTCTAATTATCAAAAAATAGTAAAAACAAATTGGGTTGAATAGGAAGATGATGTTCACACTTACTGTATCTTAATTTTACAGTAAAATCAACTAGAATGTCAACTTTTATATTCTTATTCCACTGTAATTCTCTTTTCGTTCTATTTACTAATTATGTTTATTATAAAAACAGTGAAAACAAATTAGGTAGAACAGAAAGATGACATTCACACTTATTGTATTTCAATTTTATAATAAAATTAAGTAGAATGCCAACTTTATATTCCTATTCAACTATAATTTCTTTTTATTCACTAATTTTCTAGTTGTGAAAAAAAAGTGAAAGCAAATTGAATAGAAGGGGAAGATGACATTCACAAAAAATAAAATATATCTATACTGTTGTATTCAATTGCATACATTCTTATAATGGTAATTAAACATTCCATAGAAACACTGGATTTTCAGCATTGTATATATATCCTAATTCTACATTTTTATATCACATAATTTGAAGTTCCCTTTTTTTGTATACTATTTCCATTTTAGTTTTTTCATGTGTCGTTTTTATAAGTTACATACACATTGTTCTATTTAAACCAATATGTCTACACAAAATCAAATTAAGCAAATAACCGTTTGCATTTTATTTATTTCATGTGTTGTCTTTTTAGGTTATATAAAGTTTTTTCTATTTCAATCAATATGTTAACATTCACACTTCACACGTGCATCATTGATTTGTACCAAAGCGAAACGATATCTATCAAACGCCTCCTTATCACTTCACAAATTCAAATACAACCATATAATTATTCAACGCACCCCATTGCACACCTAAAGTCTAGTGTGCTCATTTCTCAACATGGGGTTTACTCGCTAATTGTTCTGAGACACTGCCTCTTAGAGTGTGGGATTTTTTTCAGCCCCTACGTTTCACTGATGTTCTCCTCTAATGCCTATGTACAATTATGACCAAAAAAAAAAAAAAAAAACTTGTAAGCCTCTTTATGCGAGCTACTTACCATGTGGTTATTATCAGCTAGCTATTGGACTAAAGGATTATTATTTAAGCTCCATTATTAATAGGCTAATGTCATGTTTCCAATAGGGAGAGAGGGAGAGATAAAGAGGAAGAAATAGAGAGAGATAGAGGGAGAGGGAGAGGTATAGAGAGTTATCAATAGTACATAAAGTGATAGAGAGATAGAGATATAAGGATATATAGAGAGGGGGAGAGAGATAAAGTGACAAACAGAGAGAGAAAAATAGAGAGAGGTAGGATAGAAAGATAGATAGGGGGATAGGGGGGAGTGAGGGAGTGAGAGATGGGGAGAGATAGAAGGGGAAGATAGAGAGAGGGAGGGAGAGAAAAGGAAAGAGATAAGTAGAAGGAGAGAAAGAAGAGGAGGGAGATAAAAGTTCAAGGTATAATTATTCTACGATAAATTTTTTTTTACTAAACAAAAATTAGCAATATCAATGCACATCATTTTTTTAAATTAGACCTTTATATTTAAAAATATTTTTTCTTTCAACAATTTTTCACACATAAATGTTTCCTCCCTATTAAAATTGATTATAAAATAATTGTATCGATTATCCATTATTTATACATTATTTAAATTCCATATTTATTAATAAAAATGATAATGAAAATACAAGAAAAATGTGGATGAAGAGCCACCTCAACAATATCATCTACTTCAAATTTCATAGTAGACAGAAAATGTGGAAATAAGGAGTTTCTTAGTCTCCATCTCTTGGAGAGGTAGAAACAACATATCCTATTAGATCACAATTGGTGGGAGCATAACCTCAACCATTTAGAATATGTCAAATATCAAGTTGCATAATTTATAATTGTGTAGTGCATGAGTATGAGCAAGTAGAATAAACAAGGAATTTAGGAGATTTTGATATAAACAAGCATCACAAAAATAGCGAAAAAAAGTTCAACCTTCTACAGTTTTGATTTCTCAACGCCTCTATCAAGTGTTGATGCTAGAGTGCCTTGGCAAGGATCCCACCTAGTGAGAACTTTGGTGGTGTGAGTGTTTCTTTGCCAAGTAAGATGTTGATTGGGAAAAATTATTTGATGTTGACATTAACTGTAGGATTCATGCTGCCACTTCAGATAGTTGTCTCTATCTCTACCTCTCTCCCTTTCTCTTCCCATATTTCTCTATATCTATCTTTCTCTTCCCATATATCTCTATCCCTCTCTTTCTCTTCCCATGTATCTCTATCTCCCCCTACTTCTTTCTCCCTTTCTCTATCTCCCCTTATTTCTCTCTCCCTCTCTCCATCTTTATTTACCTATCTCTAATTCTCTCTATTTGCATATCTCTTTGACTCTCTCCCTCTCCTCCCCTCTTTATATCTCCTTATATCTATATCTCTCTATCCCATCCTCTTTGTCTCTCCCTCTCCCTCTTCCTCTATATCTCTCTATATTAAATGAGAATAGATTCTATGTATTTTCTATATATACTTGTCATTGTGCTACTTTCACATTACTAAGTTGGGGTGCAAATTTCATCAAGCATTAATACATGGGAGACAAAGCACGTGATAGTTATTTAATTAAGAGATCTTTTATTCTATAATTAGTTTATTTAATTAAGAGTTATGTTATTTTATTTACTGATAATTTTTTTTTAAGTTAGTTTATTTAGTTAAAAGTTTTTTTGTTTATTTAATAATTACTTGATAGTCTATATTTATATTTTTTTATTTTTACTTTTATTATTTTTATATCCACCTTTAATAATTTTCACTTATTATATTCACTAGAACAAATATTTACAACTTATTAATTATTTGTAGAGGTCTTAAATAGTTGTATTTGTATATGGGTGTGAGGAACCTATTTATATAAAAACTCAAATATAGTAAAGTTATAATCTTAATTTTATTGGATAATCTTAATATAGTAAATTACAATTGTCATGTTAATCTTAATACTATTTCCATTTTAGTTTATCCATGTGTTGTTTTTATAAATTATATACACATTGTTCTATTTTATCCAATATGTCTACACAAAATCAAATAAGTCAAATGCTCATTTGGATTTTATTTATTCCATGTGTTGCTCTTTTTAGGTTAAATACAAAGTTTTCAATTTCGACCAATATGTCTACACAAAGTCTAATAGAACCATACAATTATTCGGCATAACCCATTGCACACCAAAAGTGCAATAGCTAGTTTACATGCATTTGAGTTATATTGAGACTCTATTTCCATGCTCCTCTATCACACCACAGTGGTTGAGCTTTTGTATTGGCATCTTAACATTAATATTTACTTTGCTTTTTCAATGCATTTAACAAGGAGAATATGCATATTTCATATACTTCTATTGCTACCTTTATGCAGCCTTATATATATGTATTTAATATGCCATATTGCCTATACTTCCAACACAACTTTTATATCATACATTTATTATATTCCTAGCATGATGCAATGTCCATCACAACTATTATGAGGGGCCATTGGCTAAGTATTACGGCTCCATGCATGGAACATTACTTACCACTATGTGTGGTTCTTTAGCCAGGTTAAGATATCTTTGTGGCCTCCCAAGCATGTGTATAATGCTACTAGTTTACTCATTATCAACACATTTCTATGGAAAATATAATATGTGCATATATTCTATCTTACATATATTTATACATATGTATGTATATATTATAATATCCATTTTATTATTATAATATATGCACATATATATACATATATTACATATAAATATTTATCACCATAAGCTTTATATATGTGTGTGTGTGTGTGTGTGTGTGTGTGTGTGTGTGTGCAGGATCATCATGGAAAAAATAGGCCCTTAAGTGGCAAAAAATTTAGAAAAATTAGAGTTAGGCAACTTGACGTAAAACTTTGAATAAGTTATCTATATTATTTCAAAAATATGTAAGACTAGAATTTGTATCAAATTGAATGCAGTTTCTAAACTACTAGGTTTTTTTTTTAAAACAAAATCTATTTGGTGAAAATTTGAAATTTCAATGCAGTAGTACTTAAATTTGGGGATAAAATAAGTAGGCGTCTGTCTGACCACCCTAACGAAAATAAAATGATAATATTTTAGATATAAGTAGAGGACTCATGTCCTAATGTGATGCATATTTTTTTTGTAATTTTTTCCAAGTAAATAATTAATTATGATTTTTTTATTACAACTTTTAAAAATATAAAAACTTGTATGTCTAACCACCTTAACTTGGTCAAAACTTCATGAAATTCAATATTTTTTTAATCCTATAGTATCGAAGCATAGAATGTGACACATATTTCAAATTCAAAAATGTGATACCGTTTGAAAGTTATATATGTTTTCAATCAGCCTATGAATCGGCTTTAGTCAGTAATTCAAAAGAAATGAATAATAATTATTTATTAAATTCAAAGTAAAGCATAATTTATATTGGTCGAAAACTGAGAATCTTCTTTAAAAACCCTTTTCGTTTCATTAATTTTGGGTAAAAAAAGTCATCAGTCACATACCCTACAAATACCCATCATATCGCCACTTTTTGGCCCATCATGATCCTGCATGCACACACACACACACACACACACACACACACACATATACATACATACATGCATACATATATATACATTTCAATGCATATATATTTATATTAATACATGTATATGTGTGAATGGTCATATGCATCTTACATATCCACACATGGGTATACGTAGCCATTTTTGTCTTCACATGCCTATACACGCATTTGGTTGTATGTATGCACCATCACTTGCATATACATACTTGTATATTTAATAAACATATATATGTACCCATATTATACATGTGAATATCCATTCATAATCATTAAAATATCACAACTCAGAAAAAAGGTATTTAACACTATGACTCAAATTGACAATACAATCATAAAGGAATAATAAGAAACAAGCCTGACATACCTCTCAACTCAAAAGGATAACAATGTGGTTAAACACATACTGACATTAACTCAACTAGGTTATTCTACCCGGTGCAATACACATGTGTAGATACTCAAATGATCATGACAATGGTTTCCATACCAACCTCTTCTCCTAGATGATATTGTCCCTCCTCTAAAGGGTTCAAACCTATATTACATCCAACTTCATGCAACAAGAGTGAATTTAATTGATAACATAAAATCATATTCATCACATATCATTTTCATCATTAAAGCATTAAAATGAGCAATCTCATCATAAAGCATATTCATATATTTCATTAATCTATTATCACTTTCATCAAAATGTAATCATTCATTAAAAATATATTTAAAGTCATAATATTACATTGAGAACATATTTACTCACAAAATTAAAAGTAACCTAGTAACTTAGAAATGGGGTGTAACATATCCTCCCCCTTAAGAATCATCATCCACAATGATGTAAAGTGTCATATGTAACATATAGATAAAATCAATCAATGGTTTTACTTTCAATTTTATAAATCATGTAATAAATAGGTAAATTTATATTAATAGCAAAATAATCTTCCCTCATAGATTTTCCCTTTGCAATATTGTCCGTCCTGGACCTCTCATTGAGTGACCCTGCTAACACATTGAACTTGATCTTGCATGTTTCAAAAAAAATCTCCCTTGAGAACTATACATCATAAGTACATTAGTAAAGACTCAATATGTACATCATAAGTAATTTGGGGACTACTCATTCATGACACATATATCGTAATGATTGGAAACACATGCTCACATTGGCTAACACACACTTTCCCCTAGTGCATCCCAATAGAAAAGGAATGTCAATGCATTACACACTACATCGTGGGTCCCATCCTTTTCCCTGTTCTTTACACTGTTAGACAACTCTGAAGCTAAGAATGACCATCACTGGTACTAATGTCCATCTTGAGCATAGTATTACTCCTAAACACCTTTCAATATTGAGAATAATAGTGTTGCTTATTGACTCATGCTTTGTATCATCAAAGCTTTCCTTCCTATAATTATTTTCCACTTATTTCCTTCCTTGATCATCTTGATTTACCCTTCCATTTTTTTCATCATTTTTGGTTTAAGGCTAATACTATTCCCTATCTTATCCTAGCTTATAGGAATCCAACCTTTCCTTCTTTACAATGTTTCAAATGGATCAAATTTCATTGTGGAATGATACAAATTACTATGATAAGAATATCCTACAAATTCAACAGGACTTGGTTTACCTTTTTGTCAGACTAGCTATCTTAGGGTGATATCCTTCTCAGGAACACCATGCAAAAAAACACTATTTAACATAAATTTGCAGTTATGATTGGTACCTCACCTACCAAATTCTCCAATATGAGATAGGATACCTTGATGAGCCTATCAACCACTACGAAAATAACATTATGCCAAATCCTTGACATAAAAAGACCAAAACTATACCAATGATCTACCATTTCCTTTCTGAAACTTCATGAGAATATACAAGTCCTATCAGTGATGACATCTTGTCTTCACCTTTTGGCACTCTAGACTATTTTCTACCAACCTTGTAGCATCTTCCTTCATTTCCTTCTAGAATTGTAGTGATTTACACATCAATCAATAACTTTGTCAATCCTAATTACCTTAAATATGTCACCTTTTAATTTTATTATTACACATTATTCCCTAACTCCTTTGAATCTGGTACTTAGGTTCTTCCTCCATTTCATAGTAGTCCATTCATTTTAGATGAAACATCTTCCTTGGGCTTATGCCGCATTTGATTTTTTTGAAAATATAGTGAATAAGTGTTTCCTTCGTCATTGGAGCATCCATATAACTTGGTTTTTCTTTCCCTCTAATTATTGATTTTGAATTCATAATCTAATTTCAGCTCAATCTATCTCTTCTAATGAGCATTTAAATTGGTTTAATAACAACTCTTTTAGACCATGCTAGCTGTTTTTAACTCTAAGAGTTGTCCAAAACATTAATGTATACATAGTTACCAAGCATAAATGTTTTTTGATAGTTCTAAATTATGTGGAGAATGATTACATACATAAATCTTCCATTCCTATTTCATAGAAGATAATCTTGCATTTCTTGAATAAGCATACTACCTAACATTTTGTCATGGTATCACTGATAATCAAAATTGATCTTCCAAAACAAAAAATTTTAGAATTATGTTGCAATTAATTCTCTTTTCTTTGTCAAAAGCATCAAACTTTGTTTTGAGCATTCCAATTTTTCTCTTATAGCTTCTCCAACAACTTTGTTGTGGTCATAAGAAAATTTGGTTATAATATTTTTTTATCCAAGAACCATGTCTTAGGAGAAATCAAAATGTTTTCTCAAACTTCTAAATACATCATTAAATTTTGTTGAATAGGGTACTTATTTGTATTAGATATTTTCTTCATCCATATATTCCTCTCTTTCACCTCATTAGTGTTTCCAAGACTTATAATCATTAATCATCTTAAAATTTGAACTCTAATAATCACCTATTTTTCTCCAAATCAATCGTATTGATTTAGCATTCTTCTTGTTGGATTTCTACAGTTGATGAGTGTTACTTTCCTTTCTTACCCCCACTAGGTATACCTTTCAAATACTTTTGTTCTTAAAGATATTTAATTATTCTTTCAATTTTACAATATAGTCTCTTCCATATGGGTGAAGCCACAATAGTGGTTTACAATTTGATGGAGGAAGGAAAACTCACCAAAAATGAGCCCATGGAAAAATTTTGATTTTGGGGGTTCGAATGAACTTGTAGGTTCCAACAAACCAAAAATTTTTTTGGTCGAAATAGGGTTCTAGCGAACCATATTAATGCATGCACGGACAAAAAAAATTGAAAAACCCCTTTTGGGAAGGGGGTTCAGCCGAACCTGGGTTTGACCGAACCCCCCTTTGCCCTCATTCTCCCCCTCAGGCACTTTGAAAACCTAAGTTTTTACACTTCGAAGCTCAGGTTGAGGATGAAAATGGAGGAGTCCTCACAAACCCAACTGGAATCAGGTAGTCCTCGGAATGAACTATCCAACGAATATAATTTTAATATATTTTGGTTTGATTATGTATTTGTTTTTTTAGTTTTATTAAACATAGGTTTTTCATCGAAAATGAAGGTCTTTGTCCTGCACATGCAGAAAAATAGCAGATTATCAAAAAAATTTGAAAAATATGAGTGCACTAGATATTGAAGTCCTTGATCCAACAAAAAAATAAAATGAATTTCAATATATACAAAAAAAATTACGCATTATATGGTCGTGCTATGTCTGAATTGTAATTGGTTTGACTTCAAAACTTAATTAAAGAAAAAATATTCAATAAAAAACTATCTAACCAAGTGGAAGCACTAGATATTGGAGTTACAAATATAAATTCAAAAGAATTAGAATTTTATCCTTCATAGAAAAAAAGTTATGCATTATATGGTGTGTGTCACTTTTTAAAAATACTGTTTTATGAAAAAAACTAGTTTTCATGGGAGATGGAAAAACAAGTGCAATCTGATTCCAAAAATTTTGAAAAAAATATTTTTAAAATCTACAGACAAAGTGTGACGAGACTCTAGTTTGCATCATCTTCAAATTCCTCACGGTTTAGCCGCTATAGGTGCCCAAATGTGAAGATTTAGTTAAAAATAATAATTTTAGTGTCCAGTTTGTCCAAAAATTGTAAACCACTATTGTGGGATCACCCATATCTAATTTACCTTTGAAACTTCTTCAGATGATCATAAAGGGACTATCATAGATTTACTTTCATTTTTCCAACTTACAAGTTCAACCTGGACTTCGACCATACACTGCTCTTCCTGAGCTTTTTGTTTGGATAGTTTGTTTTACTATCCAAGTTTTTTCCTTCCAATAAATTTTCTAAAAAGAATCGTTCAAAATTCTTAGTGATTTCATTTTTCTCCCATAACCTTAGAAACTTGAATGGTTGTTTGGTTTCTTTATTTTCAAGTCCTTTGTGTAGGGAGGCCTTTTTTCAGAAAATGTGACATGATGGGTGGTAGCGAAGTACCCTACCATGGCATGAAATTGATTGGCATTCAGGTCTATAGGGATGGAAGTCTCTTGCAAAGATTTTTCCAAAATGACTTTATGTTCAGGAGATATAAGAAGCAACTCAAGAATGGATATCTGCACAGGATTCTTCCCTAGATTATCTATGAGGTTATAATAAGTCTTTGTTTGTAGATTAGAAGTAGCCCCTTGCAAGAACACTTAAGATCTTTGGGTTGTAACAACACATTCTATATTTTTCTTAATAGTAAAGGTAGATATACTATTTTCAAAGGCTCAAATGTTAATAACAGTATACTCATATGCGGAATTGGTATAATTGGTGTTATTTTTTATATTATTCCTTGACCTAGAGGCTTTTCTTGACCCATGGTCTTGTAAAGGATTTTTTAAAATGGTACCATAAACATTCATCTCCCCTTGTGAATTGTCTATTGATATGTCACCTTGTTTCAACGAGATATTGGATTAGGTCCTTAAGTTTTCAAAATGAAGATGTCTTATGTCCTTTTGTTCGATGGTACTCACAAAAATCATTATCATTCCCTCAAGCTAGTTTAAAAAAAATTTGTTCATAGTGTCTAAATTCTAGTAGTTGAATGACATTCGATTGTAATATTTTCTTCAACACTGATTTAGTGGATTCCCCTAGGTGTATATGTTTGTTTTGGCATGTTTGTTCATGGAGGACCTCATCATTTTTTATTGTTTTGGACTGCATTTGTAGATTGGTTCTAACTTTTTGGTTGATTGTTTGATGTAGAAGGACCTTTAAGATGATTGGTGGGGTGGAATTTATTAACCAATTTAGCATCAACTACCCCATCATTAGTGACATTTTGTTTCTAGACCCAATTTTTTTTGTCATTGGGATTGTTTTGGTTTTCTTTAAAAATTTTGACTAATCCTTGTGCAACAAGTGCTCTCTCAATGGAAACACCTTTCTCCACAATTTGTTCAAAATTATTGCAACAATGGGTTTGAAGTTGATACATTAGGTCCTTGTGTAAATCCTCCACAAACATGTGCACCAATTGTTTCCTAGGGATATCACATGGACACTTACTAGCCATACTTATCCATCTCTAAAGAAAAGATGCAAATATTTGTCTCACTTTTTGTTTGGTTGTACACAATTTTGCAAGAGTAATGTCACTTTCAATGTTATAGGAGAAGTGTGCAAAAACATTATCAATCAATTCATTCCATGTTCTTATCCCAGGAGATAGATGTACAAACCACTCTAGAGCTTGCCCCGAGATGCTACATGGGAATAATCTCATCAAGTGTGTATGCTCAAAAGTGATCTCCATGCAAGCAATATGAAACTCTCTCACATGTTCTATTGGATCTCCCTTTCCCTTGCATTTTTTCAAGTTTGGTTCATTGAAATGTTGAGGGAAATTTGGCATGTATATGCTTCGATCAAACATATAAGGACGTAGTTCCTCCATAGAATAATTTCTCTTTGTCCCACTCACTTGCATATTGGATACTTGTTGTTGCAATTATTGTATTTTCTATGCTAAGGTATCCATGGGTGATGGTGGCATGTTGGGTTGACTTTGCATGAGAGGATTGGTGTTTGTGTTAAATGTGTTAAGATGGTTATATGATGAGGATGGGTTTTGGTTTTTAAAATTGGAGGTGAATGTTAGATTTGGATTGATGTTTTTTTGGGAAGGATTTTGATTTCCTTGTTGGAAGTGAGATGTAAACATGGTATTGGTATTGGTATGGTGTTGAGGTGGATTTTGGTTCATTTGTTGGTATTTTGGTTTGAAGTTGGAGTTTGGGTTAATGTTTTAGGTGGATTGCTATTCAAGTTTGACCCAAAATACATGTGTGTGTTTGGTGTAATGTTGGTCATTTGGGGTTGTGTTCTTGGTGTGACAATGTGAATACTCCGTGTTTTGTTTGGTGGGTTTGGATTTGTGATGTTTTGATCCATGGTATTGGTAGATGGTTTAGTATTTTGATAGGATGAGGTGGTAAATGGATTTGAAAATGATGTACCCATGGTGTTAGATGATGTAGAAAATGGATTAAAAAATAAGGGACTTGGTCCTTGAGATGTTGGATGTGTTCTTTTGGTCCCAAATGTTGGAGTAGGGGGTATGCTGGCAGTTGTTGCATATTTTGTAGTTCCCCCAAGAGGCATGCTAGTGTACATTTATTGTGAGGTGGGGTGGCTTGATGAAAATGTGTTATGACCTTGATCTTGAGTTTGTGTTGTCCCTTCTACAATTGTAGAAGTGTCAAAACTAAAGGAAAGTTTGGTACCATTTTGAGAAAGTGATAGAAAGTATCTATCAAGATCTTCTTTGACAAAATCCTCTATGATGCACACTATCTTAGGATCTTGAGAATACTTTTCAATTTCTTTAGGGGTTAGACCTTGTTTAGCCTCATGTAACATACGATTGTCAAATAGATTTGTAATTTGAGGTTGTGACGCTTTTGGTTGATATGAAGATGACCCAAAGTTCATTGTGCTAGTAGGATTAAAGTTCCAAGGTCATTTAATGGATCCATATCCTTTCATTCACTTTGTGACCTAGTGCTCACCACCCTTCAATGGCTTCTCTTAGAGGACTAAAGTCAAACACATCTCTCCAAGGAACTTGATCTTTCTTTGCTTGATTGATAAATGGATACCTGAAATGCTTGGATGCTTTAGGATCAACAATTCATATTAGCCTTCACAAGATGATATGAACACACATAAACTTAGACATGATGTTAGGATCTTGATTGCTACAATAAATGATTGATAAATCTACACTTGAATGCTCTTGACAATAATAATTTCTCTTGATAATTCATCTCTTGCTAGATGATTTCAAATAATAAAAGACTATGTATTTATAGGTGTTTATCTAATTTCCCAAAAATTAGATTCTAAAAGCCAATAATTTCAAGTTGAATTTGAATAATTAAAATACCACCAAAAACATATTTCAAAATGGATCTTGGCACTTAATGGGGACCTGTGAATGGGTCCTTGCCTATAAGTCTAGGACACACATATTCCATGGTGATTTAATTATTGATTGCATTTTTTAATGTTAGTTCTCTTTTCGAAAAATGAGAAAAAAAGGGACTTGGAATGCATAATTTAGAAAATTAGAATCTTAAATAAGTCCAATAAATTAAGGGACCCAAACATAGTGTGAAATTGTAAAGGTATATAATTTCCTACACTAGATGGACTATAGCCAAGTATCACTAGGTAAATCACATTATGGTTTCTAGAAGACCTATGAATTTTTATTAGCCATGGGAATAATCTACACACCCAATTTCACCCGTAAATATGTTCCATATATGGGTAAGTGCATGGATCTATGACATAATTTTGGCTCTTAAGATGTCACTTTTTTTTTTAAATCAGCAAAATCTTATTTGCATAAGAAAATGAAGATAGTTACGCTCAAAATTTCAAGATGCAGCAAGAAAAAGAGTTGAAGTGCTCCGAGTCTAGTTTCTAAGCTACTAATTCTTTTTGAAATTAATGAATATTAAGGGTCTCAAAAAGGGGGGGGGAAATAGGTCTTTTTTTATCAAAAAAATAGCATAGCATCTAAGCCCCTCCCTTTTTTATTAACTTATTTTTAGAATTTCAAAAATCCGAATGGTGAGAAATCAACTGACACCGTGTAGTTTATCCTTATTCTTTTACATAATTTTTTTAATGAATATATAATATTTCATGAATTTTCAAAGTGGACACATCCTAAAAAAGCTAAAATTTGAGCGTGCTCCCCCCTAATTTGTTTGAAAACTAATCAAAAATTAAATTTTTTTCATCATGTGTAGAATGGAGTATAGTTTTTAAAAATGTAATTTGTTTCACATTTTGATGAACGAGTAAAAATCTATCCTAAAACTAGCACATGTTGGTTTTTGACCAAAAATGGAGGCATTTACAAGAGAAGTTATGGATCAAAACCTTAACTGAATCCAAATGAAAAAATAATTATATATTTAGATAGTGAAGAGAGAGGTTAATGCCATCATGGTTTTTTTATAAACTTGCATTGAAAGACATGCAAACGTGATGGTGAGCACGACCAAAAATGTGTGAAATTTTGTTACCCTTTCAAAAATTCACGTCTTTTGCATGAAATGGTTGTCCAAACCATTGGGTTGGATGCCCAATGCAAAATATAACCCGTTGGGTTGGTAATTCCCAATGCAACCCATTTGGCAAGCACCAAATTTGGTGCTCGCCAAATGGGTTGCTTCATTTGGCTAGTGCCAAATTTGGCACTCGCCAAATTTTATTCATGACTTTTGGAATGCATTTTTCTAACCTCTTTCATTTTCTCTTTCTTTGCCAAGGAAACTATATACATGAAATAAACATTTAAGTAATGGAGATTTACTTTCTTATACTTTGAGTTATAGTTCATGTATATAGTTTTGGGATGTTTAAGAGTGGTTTCAAATCTCTAAGAGTTATAATGCAAATTCTAGTTTTTGGAATATTTAAAAAAAAATAGACTTAGTCAAATTTCAGTAATCAGCATGTCAAATTTTAGTAATAAGGAGGTCAAATTTCATCTTTCTCTCTCTATTTGACTCATTTTCATCTCTTATTCTATAGACCTCTCTTTCTTTCTCTCACTATCTATATCCCTTTAT
>VDFB02252616.1:102354476-102392324 GCA_007258455.2 Sequoia sempervirens | reverse complement strand
AAAGGAGCAATTGAGAGAGAAAGAGGAGGGAGGGAGGGAGGGACAATAGTGAGAGAGATTGGAAGGAGAGACAAAAAGAAGGGGAGGGAGGGTGAGGTTGAGAGAGGGGGGAGAGGAGAGATAGAGAGAAGTAGAGAGGGATGGAGGGAGGGAGCGATTGTTAAGGAGGGAGATAGAGGTTTGTGTGTGAGATCAAGAGAGATAGAGAGAGTGGTGAGATAGAGAGGAGAGAGTGAGAGGGAGGGAGAGATAATTATGAGATAGAGAGGAGAGAGTTAGAGAGAAAGAGGGGGAAGAGAGGGATAGAGAGTGAGAGAGATATGTAGGTAGAGGGAGGGAGAGGAGAGATAGAGAGTAGAGAGGGAAATAGGTAGGGAGGGAGAGGTAGGTAAAGAGAGAGAGGGGAGATAAAGATAAGTAGAGAGGGAATGAGATGTCTAGAGAGAGAAGAGATAGAGAGAAGCAGAGAGGGGACATAGGGAGGTAGATGTAGGGAGGAGATAGAGGGGTGTGTATGAGAGAGAGGGGAGAGATGGAGGGAGGGAGAGAGTGGGAGGGAGTGGAGAGATAGAGAGTACAAAGAAGGAGAGAGTGAGAGGGAGTGCAGAGATAGAGAGTAAACAGGAGAGAGAGAGAGAGAGAGAGAGATGATACAACTTGTTGATTGCTAAAATTTGACCTCCTAATTACTAAAATTTGACAAGCTGATTATTGAAATTTGACTAAATCTAAAAAATTTAAGATCTTCCAAAAACTAGAATTTGCATTAAAACTCCTAGAGATCAGAAACTGTGGACACTAAAATTTGGTCTAAGCCAACGACTTCAATTTCTTCATAATTCGTATTTTCATGGTTGTGGTTAAACAATGTTAATTATTTAATTATTCTCTAAAGTCCTTTCTTATCTATTAATTAAATAACTTTAATTATTTAATTCATTCATTTTAACATTTATTCCTCTATTAATTAAATAAACTTAATTATTTAATTAATTCATATTATCTTTATTCAATCCTGATTAATTAAATAAATGTTCTTTATCTAATTACATCGCTAATTAACTTTATCCTCTTTCTTAAACTAAATAAATCCTTATTTAATTTATCCTAATCATATTTTTTACTATAATTAAATAAATACTTTGATACTTTAATTATTCATTAATTCTTTTAGGTGAATTAAATAAATATTAATTTATTTAATTTAATCCTTAAATGTCGAATGTTGAATTAAATAATCATTTAATTCATAAAAAGAACTATTCTTGGCATATTATTCTATAATTGGATAATAACTTACTTATCTAATTATTCACTTATCACTTAAGTTGAGATCTATTTGAATCAGTCAGTCATCTCCTGATTTAATGTTTGATTGTCTCTGACAAATGGACTCTCTATCTTAACCAATTAGTTATCTAGTTTTAATTCTTATGCATGTAGGCATTTATTAATTAAATAACTTTATTTAAGTAATTAATTCATGCATGCATTCAAATAGATCATTTCCATTATTCTATATTTATTCTTTTCATGTAATCATTATTCTTCTAATTTTTGAATATTCTCAACTAAAGATTAAATCATTATTTAATCTTGATCTCCACCATTCAACTTTTAATCATTCACATCACCACTAACACTTATCTCAATGCATGTCGAATCTTTTAATCTGAATCATTTGTCTATCTTTCAATCTGAGTCTGTCATTCAAACAATCATTTTTCTATAAATTGACCTAACTTTTATCATTGTAATCTCTCTCGAGATCTGATGACTTTTGGAGCACTTGTTTTACAATATTCAATACTTCGCTATTATCACATATATCGAGGCTATACTTGCACACATACTAAAAATATGAGGGCAAGAATACTATCATGGTGAAATGGAGAAGGACAATAGAGGTTATTCATGGAACTATATTGATTCTTGGTGAGATCTTTTCTTTTATGCTTTCCTTTGTGCTTTGTTGTTTAGCTTTAGTTTAAATAAGAGTTTATTGCTTTGAGTTGCATTAATCTTTCCTATTTTCATGATGTTACATTGGTGAACTCAACGTGAAGACACATTCTTCACAAATCCATAAATTTTTTATTCAATTTTTGCAAGTATCGTATGGTCCAATGCACCTAATGCACAAAACAACGCAATTGACATTACGAGCCGCATATGACGAGTAAGTGATGCAACTAACAATCCGTGACACATCTGTAGCTTTCCATGATGCAATTGACTTATGAAACCTGCGACGCATCTACTGCCTAAAGCGACACATCTAAATGGTAAATATTTTGAGTCTAAGTTCTGAATTTAAAGTTTTAATTGTGTTTTTTATTTTATGACTAATTTTTAGTTTGTAGCATGTGTTTTAAGGACATAGTGTTTGCAGGACGTATTATAGAAGACAATTTTTTGAAACCCTTCTTGCAAGACGATCGATGAAAATAAATTCCAAAACTACTGATGAATTTGTTTTGCAAGACATGTGTTGAAGATTATTTTGAAACAAGAGTGTCTGAGTAGATTAGATAACATTTACTTTAGTGCTTAAAAATAACTATGTCTACCATGTTTTGTGCACTTGCACTCTTTGTGTTACCCGATCAGTGTGTACGTACACATTGATCCATTTCTTTTTTAAGAGAGGCTTCCCTGGGAATTTCATTACCTTAGGGTTTGACCTCGAGCATGTTTTATGGTAGGCTATATCAAAGGTGGGAGAATGAGATTTGTACCCCAAGGAGTGGCTAGCATCGTTTAAAGCCACACCGTAAGACCGACGGTCCGTCGAGACTCAGTGGTGATGAGAGCAGGTGAGACCCTCCCAATCTCAACCTTTTTCAGATGGGATATCTATTCAAAGACTCCCTTACTAGACACCATTTGTTTTAGAAACCCAAATACTTCTATCTGTTGGTGCAGGAGGTCAGACCTCTGAAGCCATCTCACATCCATACAATTCCTAGTAGAGATGAGAAGTATTCCGTTGGAGTTTCATGGGTACTGAAGCTTGGCTACCCCAGAGAAGTGAGTGTCATGGAGGGGAGCTAGTGGGGTCAAGCTTCTATTCATCCCCTTTGAATAAGCATAGCTGGGGAAACCCAAGTGAGAATTCAATAAGATACTATCACATTCCAGCCTTAGGATCGTACTTGCTTGATTTAATTATTGTTCATGTCTGAAATACTATGTTTTATGAGTGTTTGTTATTTACCAAAAAAATTGATCAAAAATAGTGAGTCAAAACCTACAGTTTATGGAAAAATGCACTTGTTCATCAAAAAACCACAATTTTCAAATAGAGTTGCACTTGTTCACTAGAGAAACACATCTGTTACTTAGAGTCACATCTATTTACCAGTCTATCATACCTATCAAAACTGAGTCCAATCTACATCTACCAAAAATTGAGTCACATCTTCTTATCAGTGAGTTGCATCTATTAGAATAGGCCACATCTACTTTCTAGATAATCACATCTGATATCCTAAGTAACATATGCCAATTACCTATGTTACTAGAAAACTCGCAATTGAAACATTCTGTGATGCATCTAAATAGGTGAGCCACATCTGTAGTCTGGAATGACGCATATGCCCTATCACAGAACTAAGTTATATTTTACCAATGCACTATCTGAGTCTCAAAACCGCAACTGATCAATCCTGAGTCACAACTAATACAGTGAGTCACATCTTGATAGAAAACTACATATGTCTAATACCCAAGACTGAATTTACTAGTAAAACACATCTAACAACTCAAACCACAACTATTAGATTATGTGATGCATTTTTTATCCTGCAATGCATTTTCCTGATTACCAAAAAACCAAAATTCACTATCATAGACCAAAATCAACCAGTTATACCAGTATCTGATTTATCCTTTTACATTGACTATTGGAAAGAAACTAGAAATTTTTCTCAAATTTTGCATGATTGCATCC
Organism: Sequoia sempervirens; assembly: GCA_007258455.2. Taxonomy (NCBI): domain Eukaryota; kingdom Viridiplantae; phylum Streptophyta; class Pinopsida; order Cupressales; family Cupressaceae; genus Sequoia; species Sequoia sempervirens. The sequence continues at coordinate 102,388,372 of VDFB02252616.1, read as the reverse complement.
TTTAGGTATCATTCCATCATAATGATAGGAATCCTAGTTGTAGATCTTACTTTCATCTTAGGATTCTTTATTTCTTGTAGAGAGATCATCATTTGCAAATCTTAAGATAGGAGCCTTTCATGCTTTGGATCAACCCTTGCTTTAACAAATGTTGTCATTGAACCTAGTCATCATATCTTTTTGTTGTACATGTGAGTCCTTCCAACTTATTAGTCTAGTTTGGGAGTTCACCTTATCTTTTGGTCCCAGTCCTATGAAGGTTCCTTGTCAAAACTAAATTGAAACCTGGGTTAAGCTTTAGCTGGTAGGTAATCTCTTTTAGAATCTTCCAAAATTGATCACTTAGAATTTTGCATATTTAGACACTATCATCCTAGGATAGCATCATCTTAGACATTCCTCATTTGTAACAAAATACCCAAAAAAAAAGCTGCCTTCATTCCTTATTTGCGAGAAAATCCCAAAAACATAGATTAGATTCATAATCATCCATAGAATTAGTTTTTGCATCACTTGCACTTTGAGCTTATTTTTACATTCTTGAAACAAGATCTAAAAGGAAAGAAAGAGAAAATATGGCTGATCCAAATGATTTCATCAATCCATTCTTGAATCCCTTTTTAGGGACATCTTCATCGAGACCTCACAAGACTTTGTTAGACAAATTTGTTACTAGAGACACACATGGATGCATTGTAGTGGAAGACATAGATGTTGCTACACAAGGCCCTGAGTTTGCTTCCTTTGTGGATGACTACCTGGAAAATTATCCTCAATGATACTTAGCTAAGTTGCTAGCAGAAGGTGCCAAATTACCTCATGGATTTGACATCCATACCTTACAAGCTGCATCTACTCAAGGAACAAAAACTACCACTACAAGTGCTACCATACCTCAAGTGACTACTGATATACCATTTGGAGTACTTACACAAAGTTCTCCAATAATACACACATCTCCTTTTGGTATATCTAGCATGACACGGGGGCTAAATTTCACTATAGGGGCATCATCTTCCAATCCCTTTGGTCCTCTTGTTGGGAACAAAAGATCTAAAACATCAACTCATATACCAAGTGTCAATGTCACTAGTACTATTCCATAGACAAAAGCTATACCTAGTGTCAATTTTTCTAGTACCATACCGCATATTGGATTCTCATAGACTGGAGGCATAACCTCCTTTCAATATGGAAACCAACCAATCAATTCACAAATTCCAAATCAAAATCCATTCTCACAGATTCTGAATCAAAACCCATTCACTAACATTCCAAATCAAAATCCACTTTACATACCGACACTTAACCAAAACCCATCATAGAATGTTGGATTCCAAAAAAAGTACATAGACCCAAACAATCCAACCAACACATCATTAACACAAGTTGACGTCCTATAGACAGAAAGGATTTATGCCCATTTCCCTTTGACAAATCATTATACATGACACCTTTCTCACATGGGTATGTTATACCAAAATTGCCCAAATACAATGGAAAGAAAAATCCAATTGAACAAATAAGGGAATTTTCCATGATGTGCATAAATGTTGCATATGACCCAACCTATCTTATGAGACTCTTTTTGAGAAGTCTTATTGGAATTGCATTGGAATGGTTTTTGGGTCTCCAATATGGCATAAAATCATGGCTTGAACTAGCTGAAAATTTTATCTAACACTTCTCCTTTAACTTCGACCACAAAATCAACATAGCAACCTTATGTCACACTACACAAGATGAAGGAGAAAATTTTATTGCCTTCTTCCAAAGATGGAGAACTATAGCCAGTCGATGCCCTGTCGAGATACCTAAGAAATAGAAGGTCACTATCTTCCAGGAAAACCTCAACCCAAAATTGAGAAGTGACTTGAGAGTACATTATTGCACATCCTTTGCAGAACTAGTGGAAAAGGGGCTCATACTAGAAAAAGGTCTCATTGACAAAGGAGAATTTAAGACACCTAACAAAAATCTAAATGTGCAAAACACCCCCAATGATAAACAAGTTTTGGTTTTGGAATAAAAACACTACCAATGATGGGGTAGTTGATGCTAAAACTTTACAAGTAGGAACGATCATCACACTTAGAAGAAATAACCCCTCTACCAACACACTCAACGTCGTCAACCAAACCCCCAACACTACCCAAAACACCCAATGGCCACAACAATAGAGAAGATTTCCAAAACATGAGTTCACTCCCCTTGGGGAACCCATCAAGTCAATCTTCAAACAGTTGTTGCAACACAATCTCATACAGCTTCAAGAGCTAAGACAATATGATCTAGGGAAATTTAAACCATTTTGGTGGGATGACAATGCTTTTGTGACTTCCATTGGACTAAAGGACATAGCCTACAAAATTTCTAGCAACTGAAAAACATCATACAACACTTTTTCAAGAACAAGACTATCGAAGTTGGTGGAAAGAAACTAAAATCTTCAAACATTGATCACAAGGTCTTTTCTAATCCATTACATGACCATGTGAAAGAAAAAGCCCCTAGTTCAGGAAACAAGACCAGTACTTCTGCCAATTATACTAGTGTCAAGCATGATTATAGTGGTCCCATCATAAATCATATCTGAGTTGTGGATGACTATGTCAAAATCATTACCATAAATAAAACTCCCAAGTGTGTTGTCAACACTCATTAAACCAAGACCACCATCCAAGGTCCTCCATCACACCAGACATCACATACTTCCAAGCCACAATATAACTTACTTGACCAACTGGGGAAGACCCGGACCCAAATATCTATCTTGGAACTATTGCATATCTCACCTAATCGTTGATCCATTCTAGAAATGGCCTTACAAAGCACAACTATCCCTAACGATCTTGATGTCAATAATTTCTAGGAAATGGTAGGCTACTTGACCAATAATCATCATTCCACCTTCTCTGAACAAGACTATGCAATCAAGAAGACAAATCATAATGACCCATTACACCTTGAAGTCCTTCCTCATAAAACCAAAGTTAGATGATTCTTGGTGGACAGAGGAGCATGATTGAATCTTTTCACTTTAAAATTAGTCAAGGCATTAGGTTTCTTAGAAGCATGTGTGGAAACCACCAAAAGCATTGTCATTAAAGCTTATGATGATGAAGAACAAAAATCAAAGGGAGTGGTAACACTTCCTATCAAAATTGGTCCTGTAGTTATAGAGACAAACTTCTAAGTCCTGGATCTCACTCTCCCATATAAAATTCTACTAGGTAGACCTTAGATTCATGCTATGAAGGCAATCCCTTCCACATATCATCAATGTCTCAAATTTCCCTACAATGGCACTGAAATAACAATAGATGGTGACCCCGATCCTTTCCAATATTGTACCAATCTAAGAGAGATACCACAATGCCAGGTGACTGTAAACCAAGAAGCTACATCATCCAATTCATCCCACTATATCGATCCATCCACCCTTACCAAAACATCCACTTCACTATCACTATCTTCCACTCCTAAGGTCCCGATCCAGAACAAGGGTTGTGGAGAATATCACATGAAGGCATATTATTGTGTTAGCCATCTGGTTCCTCCTAAATCATACAGTTTACCTACAATAGATAGGAGATAGTCAGTGGTCACTAAACACATACCTCCCACAACAACCTTTAGAAAATGGGGAGAATTAAGCAAAGAAGCCATAAATGAGGATGATGTGACCTCTTGGTTATATAGAGAAGACAATGAAGAATCTCCTCCACTTGCTCAGATACCTATAGAACAATATGGAAAAGGTTTTATCATAATGTAGAGAAAAGGATATAATGGACATAGTGGCTTAGGCTTACATCAGAATGGGAGGACTGAACCTATCATTTTTTCTAAATGGCTGAAAGGCCTAGGGCTTGGGTTTCAACTACTTCATATTGGTGTTCCTAGTACCACATCACCTTTACTCAAGGAAGTGAGTGCTTCTAAAGATATTGAGACATCCAATGAACCATCTGACCAACCCTACTATGATTCCCTCAACTCTAACGAATATGAGTGGGATTCCCTATCCTCTACATCTGTCATGGACCTTGATAAACTATTTGGAGAACTTGACCAAATGCTAAAATCCTTCCCAAATCCATCGAATTCATGTCCACTGAATACTTTAACAAAAGAGGAATGGTTTAAATATTACTATTGGGAATATATTGATCCTACCTCTTGGGAACTTGAAAAATCCACTTCAGATAACCACACTTTGGCATTAGGCCCACCTCAAAATCCACCTAGATCCAAGCAAAAGAGCAAAGAGGACTTGGTAAGAAACTTTTATGACTATGTGAACAACTTAGCTTTTAGCTTGACCCCTTTGAAATTTGACAACTCTAATGATGACATGCCCTTAGTATATCCCCAGCTCATCAATTGGGATCAACAAAACACACCCATCTTAGACATTTTTGAGAACAACGAAGCAATTGTTGAGTTTCTGGGACTACGAGAAGGCATACCTTGTGGTGATCATAAGGCTGGATTTACCCTAGACTTGGATAACATGGAATATTTTGGGGAATCTATTCAACCCTCCATTCACAAAAATAAGAAAAATAATGACAAAAATAAAAATGATGAGTCTCTAGGTGAAAACCAAAAGGCACCTTTAGACATTGAAAAAGCAAAAAATAAGGATGCATCTGAGGGTGAAAACCTCTTTGAGGCACCTAAGGATGGAGGTTTGAACATTCTCCCCGTTGCTCAGGAAAAGTCACCCATGCTAGTTGAAGAATATGTGGAAATCAACATAGGCACTGAAGAGAATCCTCGACTAGCATATTTTGCAGCATCACTGACAGAAACCGAGTAGCCAAAATTCCACAACTTCTTCACACAAAGATAAATCAATTTTTCCTAGTCATATGTTGACATGCCTAGGATCGATCTTGAACTTATACTACATCATTTTCCATTACAACCAGGTGTAAAACCTGTGAAGCAAAAATTGAGGAAAATGCACCCATAGATTGCTTTACTAGTCAAGGTTGAACTAAAGAAACTGTTGGATGTTAGCTTCATTAGATCAATTGACTATACAGATTGGATTTCTAATCTTGTACTAGTCACAAAACCAATAGGGGGTATTCGTATCTATACAAATTTCAAAGATATCAACAAGGCTTGTCCTAAAGATGACTTCCCTCTATTGAACATTGACATGATAGTGGACATGAAAACAAAATATGAGATGTTATCCCTTATGGGTGGATTTTCAGTGTATAATTAGATCAAAATTGCAATTGAAGACCAACCTAAGACAACTTTCACCTATCCATGGGGAACTTATTGCTGGAATGTCATGCCCTTTGGACTCAAAAATGTTGGAGCATCATATCAACATGCCATGACAACTATTTTTCATTACCTCATACACACTCTTATGGAGGAATATGTCGATGATATGATTGCTAAATCATTGAAAAGGGATGATCATTTATAGGTTTTAGACAATATTTTTGAATGGCTAGAAGAGTATAAAGTAAGGCTAAATCTAAAGAAGTGTGTGTTTGGCATGAAATTAGGAAAGCTTTTGTGATATATCATTTATAGACAAGGCATTGAAGTGGATCTAGCCAAAGTGAAAGAAATAATAGACATGCCTCCACCAGCTAATCTCAGTCAACTAAGGACACTACAAGGGAGATTGCATCCATTAGAAGATAAATAGTGCAGTTAGTAGATAAGACACATCCCTTTCAACATTTACTCAGAAAAGGAGTACTCTTGTATGGACAAGTAAGTGCCAGGAAGCTTATCAACTGATTAAGGATTACCTACTCACACTACTAGTCTTAATGCCACCTATAGAGGGACAATCATTGATTCTTTACATATCATCTACCACCTTAGCAGGAGGAGCATTTCTTGCACAAAATGATAATGAGGGTCATGAAAGGGAAGTATACTATATTAGTTGCACATTGGTAGGTTATGAGCTCAATTACAGTACCATTGAACATTCTTGTCTTGCGGTAGTATTTTCTACTCAAAAACTAAGGCACTACATGCTAAACCACCAAACAATATTAGTTGCAAAGATAGATCCTCTGAAATATCTCCTAAGCAAAACAACATTAACAAGATGACTGGCTAAATGGGTAATGGTACTCATCGAGTACGATATCCAGGACATAGAGAGAAAAGCTATCAAGGCACAAGTCATTGTTGATCAGTTGGCCAATACACCAATACAAGTAGATCACCCTTTAGTTGCAGATTTTCCCGATGAGTTCATATTCACCATTGACATAGGTATGACATGGAAATTATACTTTGATGGGTCCCATACAAATCATGGCTCAGGGGATAGTATATTTTTTATCACACCATAGGGTGATTTTATCCCTAAGTCATTCAGGATTGCTTTTCTATATACCAAAAACATAGCAGAATATGAGGCTCTTGTGACAGGATTACGCATGGCCATCAAATAGAAAATCAAGAACCTGCAGGTTTATGGTGACTCTTAGTTGGTAATCTGATAGATAAATGATGACTATGAAACTAAGGATGAATAGCTTACTCCCTACAAACACATGGTAGATAGTTTCAAAGAATATTTTGACAAGATGGACTTTCATCAAGTACCTTGGGTTCTAAATGGGCAACAGATGCCATGGAAACTATTGCTTCACTCTTGGACATACCTAGCAACATGCCTAAATTTGAGTTTTTGATAGAATAGCTTTTGGTCCTTGCCTATGACATTCCAGATTTAGAGATGGTGTATGATATTGTTGGTCCCAATTCCCCATGGTATAAAGACATCTATGACTACCTCCATGCCGAGATCATACACCCCGACCTTTCCAACAATCAACGTAGGACATTTCTCTACAAATCAACCAACTACACCATCATCAGAGACACCCTTTATAGACATACCCTAGACAATACCTAATTGAGATGTCTTGATACTAAAGAAGCACAAGAAACCTTGCATGGGGTACATGAGGGTATATGTGGATCCCATTCTAGCAGTCCTACCTTAGCTAAGAAGGTTATGAGACTGGGTTACTATTGGCCTACCATGGAAAAGGACTCATATGTCTTTGTCAAGAAATGTCATCAATGTTAGGTACATAGATACTTGATACATGCACCAGCATAGGAGCTCTATCCCATAATGTCACCATGGCCCTTTTCCCAATGGGGACTCAATCTCATAGGTAAGATACATCCCACATCATCCAATGGCCATAAGTTCATTATTACTACCACTGAGTATTTTACTAAATGGATTGAGGCTATTCCCATGACCTACATCATCGACACATAGATTTCTAAGTTTATCCTAAACTATATCATTTGTTGGTATGGTGTCTCTTAATCCATAATCACAGATAATGATCTTCCATTTCTCCACCCCATATTACCCACAAGGTAATAGCCTTATTGTTCATGAAGATTTCCATATCCAACACCATTTTTCCACCCTATATTACCCACAAGGTAATAGCCAAGCTGAGGCATCTAATAAAACTATCATCAGAATCCTCAAAAAGACTATCAATGATGTTGGTCATGATTGGCATTTATAGCTTAATCTAGCCTTATGGGCTTATCACGTAAGCATCCGTACTCCCACTGGAACCACTCCATATTCCTTAGTATTTGGTTATGAGGCCATCTTGCCTATTGAGGTCGATATTCCTTCCTTAAGGGTATCTTTGAAAGGGCATACTAATGATGAAAAGTACTGTGTTTCAAGACTACATGATCTATAATTCCTAGATGAACAAATAAAAAATGAATTAGATCATCTCCAAGCATATCAAAATCATCTTCATCGCAACTTAATGGAGAATCCCGAGAATCAAGCGAAAAGAGAAAAACCAGGAAAGTTTGAACCAAATTGGTTAGGACCCTACATTGTCATAGAAGGTTTTGGATCAGGAGCATATCAACTCTCCAATCTTGAAGGAGAACCATTGTCAGCATCTATCAATATTCTTCATCTAAAGAAGTTCTATGCATAGCTTCTAAGAGCCTTGTCTTAATTATAGAAAAAAATACAATAAAAATCAAAAACATTGTTATCTAGGTGAAAACCTGGAAAATAGGCATCTTGGTAACATCAAAAAAATAAAAAAAATCAAGAAAATAGTAAAGAGAAATAAGTCATCCAATAGTGAAAACCACTTTGGTGGCCCTTTGGATAAGTATCATAGTGGAAACATGGCAAACAGGTGCCATGTGTAGTTGACTTTGTTCCTTTGTCTACTATCATTCAAATCTGACTTCCTTGTACATACCACCTATCTTTCTTATCCACAACCTTGTACATATCACATATCTTTCCCATCCATCACTTGTATATACCATTCATAATAAATGGTTGTCCTTTCCATAACTTGGAATGATTGACATCGAGTGCACTTAATATCCCCAATCCCATCCTATTCATAATCAACCGGTCTTATACTTGACTGGGGGCAAGTACTTGACTTACATCATATTGGTTCTTACATTGGCTATTTTGAAGACATAAAACCATCAAAAAATCCAAAAACATCAAGAAAACTTTAAAAAGACAAAAAAATCAAAACATGTCAAAAATAAAAAAAATAGAGTCATAGTCAATCGTGCTTGTCAATCTTTGTCATTTGTCGAGCTACAATGCCTCTACAACTTGACGTAGGCAAGACCATCTTCCGATATGCCCTCAAGGCATTAGGTCAATCCTTTTAGGTTTGTATAAAATCATGACTTAATCCATTTGTCTATATGACAATGTCATTGGTCATGTCAAACTATGAGGTCTCTACGTGTATAACATAGGAAAGGCCATCAATCGATGAGCCCCTAAGGCTGTACTAGGTCAGTCCATTAGGGTTTGTCACATTCACTATCACACACATCTCATGTTTGTAAATTAATCAAATCTTTTTCATTCAGTCTTGTCAATCAAAGTCTAGTCAAACTACGAGGTCTTTGCATGTATAACATAGGAAAGACTATCAATCGATGAGCCCTCGAGGCCACACTAGGTCAGTCCTTTATGGTTTTTCATCAAGCATAAATATTAGTCACACATCAACAATATGAATAAGTCAACAATTTCATCAAGTCAAATCAAACAAATTTACCAAAGCAACAACCCAAAAAAAAATCAACTTATGTCTGCTATAGGATGTTCCCTTCCTAAAAATAGACATCATAAAAAAAAATCAACTTATGTCTACTACAGGATGTGTCCTTCCTGAAAACGGACATCATCAAAACAACAATTAACCTATGTCTTATACAGGACGATTCCTTCCTAATACATACACTATCAAAAAATCAACATGGCCTTACACAGGTTATCACATAAACGACATCAGACTCAACATATTATATGATAGGTGTCTTTATGAAATCACATTTTTTTCATGCCTTATATAGATAGACATAAAATTAAAACCAAACTCAACATCTTATACAATATGTGTCCCTCCTGAAACTAGGTCTTATCAGTCAATTATCTTATCAATCAAAACAATCAAACAAACAGATCAAGTTTTAGCAAATATATTATTGGATTTTGACTATTGTGGCTTGTTTATATTATCATTTCATTTGACTTTATCTTTGAATCTTGTTACTATATTTCTCGAGGATGTCCCATGAAGGATTTAGAGAGGCAACAATGTATCAAAATTCTATTTTCTTTGACTATTGTTTGTCGATTGTCTTTTAACTCTAATTTTTGGGTCATGTTACTAGTTTCCTCGAGGATGTCCCATGAAGGATTTAGAGGAGCGATGACATCTCATGACCCATATTTTATTTGTTTGCTAAATGTGGTTTGTCTTGAAAAAAAGACAGGGGCAATTGTTCCCTTAGTATGAGTTAGAACAATCCTTGTCTGCAACTGTCTATTTTTATCAAGTGGATGACCTTGCACACCTTGATCTATCTCATATCATGGTGTTTGTCTCCATTTGTATTAGTTACCTCCCAATGATGATTTAGTGCAAGGCCTATTGTGATATGAAAAAACAATAAAGATTGCTAATACTAACATTCATTGTCTTTTATTATTTATTTCTTTTCCCACTAACATTTCTGCTTTCTTGTATTATGATGGAGTCCTGTGAAACAAAAAAATATAAAGCATCCTGCATATGCATTCATATGTTAGAAACATCATGTAAATATCATACATATATTTTTCATTAAAAAAACACAAAAAATATAGGTATCCATAGCATTTAGGAATCCATGACATATCATCCATTAATCATTATTATAGATTGCATAACATATTACATACATGTACATAACAACTATAAATATATGCATCACATTACATCCACCACCATCAAACATATAGCATCACATGTAGATATCATTGTATATATAAATATCACATTGCATCTCATAATCATAAATTGCATACATAACATCCATCGATACCATAAAAGTAAAATGCATACATTATCATATAGAGTAAACATCATATCATAAGCTGCATAAAACATCATAAAGTAGATATGATCATCCATAACATATGCATATCATATAGACCATAACATATCATATAGAACACATGCATAAATAAAAGACTGCATAATCATAAATAGAACTACACATCATAGGAATCGTTGTCAAAATCATACATATATATATATCACTCAAAAAGTGTCACATCATAATGTCATAATGTATCAGTAAAAATGAAGCCTGTAGGCTCTATGATCAAAATACAATGTCTAATGAATAAATATCAGAATATGTCTCTATTTGGAACTCCCACTACTCCCATGTCAAGAATGTAGAGGTGACTGATGGTGAGATCTTGATGGCCAGTGTGCAAAAGGAGGCCTATCATATGGCCCAATCCTGTGAGGTCCCATGACCCCCTCTATACTCTAAGTTGTGATCCATGACCTAATACTATGTGCTTGAGAATAACTAGGAGCCCATATCTCAGGAGGAACCTCTCCCTCATATAGGTCCCTATAGTAGGTAGCTCTCTCACTAGCTCTGACTAACTCCTGAGCAAAAGCTATAGACGACCCACTGCAAAGAGCTATCAACTTTGTAAATCTCTACTTGGTCTCCTGTCTCTGAGCTATGGCGTGGTCCCTATCCATATAAGCTTTGTCTCTCTTCATCAGCAACTAGTCCCACTCTACCATCAGTGCCCTCATCCTCTCCTCTAAAGACTCTACTCTGGCATGTAGATCTACTACCTACTAATCGACATGACCTATACCCTCCTATTGTGGCTGCTCTCCTATATCATCATCCCACTCCTCCATGATCCTATCATGAAGCTCCCTCTCCTGATCTCCCTTCTCCTCCTCATCATTGTCTTGATATCCTGCAAGCATACCAAGAGCATCCATATCCTCCTCTCATCCAATAGTGTCCTCCTCTACATGCTCCTCAACAATATCCTCCTTTACTGCATCCTCCTCCCCACCGGCCTCAACACCAACATCCTCCTCTCCCCTACCAACCTCCAAAATGGGTATATCCTCCCCCTCCCCCTGTTAGGAATTGTATGCAAAAAATATCAATTACATGCAAATAAAGATTAAATAGAGGAATGAAAAACACAAAAATAATAACAAGAGAATATTTAATGTGGTTCACCCAAACTTGGGCTACGTCCACCAATAGAGACTCCAATGTTATTATCTAGTAAATCAAACCAATTACAACTAGTAATCCTTGCAACTCAATACCACTGCATATGCTACAATACAATGTCAACAAAACCCAAACCCTTAGACTTTTATCAAGACTTATGTCAGTTACAAAATTAGGGTTTCTTATGTCAGCCAATAGAAAAAATAACATCCGATGCCTTTATAAAATAATAAAAAATGGGAGAGGTTTTGGGGGTGCTGCCCCTCGGCCCTGCCTTGTATCGTGATAAGGAGCGCACTAGGGGTGCTACCCCTGGGCCCTGCAAGGGGCACTGCCCCTTGACCCCATCTTGGGGACACTGCCCCCAAACCCCCGCAAGGGGTGCTGTCCCTTGACCCCATTAAATAATTGAGGGGAAACTGCACTGATAAAAGTGGGGAAAATTTAACCTTCGGGTCTAATTAGGGTCCATATACCAACACCCCCTACTCCTCACAAACATGTGACAAATGTGGGCCTCTTCCTCAATGACCTCGTCAACCCCTACCACCATCCCTTTGACCTCTTCCTCTCCCATCTCTGTCATCACCTCTACCATGCCTACCTCAAGGTCCTATTCCATGCCTCTCCATAGGTGCATCCTGCTTTGGGCCAGTAAAAGAAACTGGCTTGTGACTAGCCCACCAGGTATCATACGCAACCATCATGCTAGGATCTGCAACTCCACCTATCCATCCCCACTGAACAAGTTGTAGCACATTAATGTCAGCCTTAGTTGTTGCAACTGGAATCTCAGGTCCCCATAGAGTAACCTCCCTAGAAGATCATGCATACCCTACTCGGCCTCAAGGCTCATCCTGAATCTCTTCAAACTATCTCAGGATTCTATCTGGCAGATGCCTCTCAATAATGTGAACATGGGAAACTATCCAACCTATCAAATACTAAGTCTATCAATAGAATGAAAAATATCAATCCTCATCTAGCCACTGAGCACAATCCATGTATGGCCTCCAGATGAATTGCACCATGGTATTGATGGCATGTCTGTAATAACCTATATCTCCTATGTGTCTGGGTGTTTTCCCCTGCATAACATAAGGCATAAGGAGATCCCTACTCCAGCTCGGCTATAATAGGTGAACGAAATATAGCAATGTGTTCCCATGCCCATACCACCAGGAGTGCGGTACCACAACTCATCGACTGTGCCTCTCTATACACTATATCATGTAAATGAAAATATAGCATGGCGAGCAAACATAGACCCCATGCATATACCACCTATCTCTCTAACATACCCACTAACTTCACCCCCCACCCCATAGGAATTTCATGACCTCAACAGTCAGGCAAAACTACCCCCCAATCAATGTACATAACATACAATCTATTATATCCAATCTACTAGCTAGGACATGCCATCTAATATCATAATGATCTATGCCTAACTATTTATCATACATAATGATGGTAATATCTACACATCTCACTGAAACCCCTTTGTGTATCATACATAACTCTGGCACCCCTAATCAGAAACCTAAAAATCCTATATACATCCTCTAATGTAACAGTGGCCTCGCCTGTAGGCAGATGAAAAGAAGATGTCTAAGAGTGCCAATGATCACAGAGAGCAGTCAACAAACCTTCATGAGGGTAATATCTACACATCTTACTAAAACCCTTTGCGTATCATACATAACTCTGACACCCCTAATCAGAAACCTCAAAATCCTATATACATCCTCTAACGTAATAGTGGCATCACCTGTAGGCAGATGAAAAGAAGATGTCTAAGAGTGCCAATGATCACAGAGAGTAGTCAACAAACCTTAGTTTTCCCAAATAGTGGTAATATATGTAACATGATGCAAACCCAAGTGCTAGAGGAACCATCTCTCCCCACTCTGCAGTTGATCTCAAAAATCAAAAGTCAATGGTCTAGACTCCCTCGTATAAATTGGATCTAATACAACCTGAATCCATATCTAATGTCAAAAAACAAATAACCTTTTTCAGTCCAAAATTTTAAAAAATTTTGCCAACCAAATGCATTTTTTTCTATCAAAGGCATTGCAAAATCTTAAATGCATCATTAAATTTTGCAAATGCATCGAACAATCTCACATGTGTCATCAAACAATTCAAATGCGTTCATTCATGCAAATGCATCCAAACAAAAACCAAACCCAAACATTTATGCACATGCATATTAGATAACCAATGCGGTGCAAATACATACATGCACTATATTTCTTATCAAATGTATTTTAGAACTACAAATGTGATGCATTAAAAAATAAATGTGATCATTTAATTATATGCCTATGCTAGTCTAGAAGCGATTCTACAAATGCGGCATTTCGATGATAGATGCACTGATTATGTGTGCATATGCGGTGATTTAAAAAGTGATGCATGACAAAACATTGAATTAAATGCCTAAAAATGCGTGAAATGAGAAATTTCAAAAGATAGTGTCCAAGTACTTACCGAGGGTCTTGCATCTTCAAGGCGTCTAAACGTACGAATCCAATAATTGTGATGCTATGATTGAGGAATTGGAAACATGGTTGCAAAGGACTCTAGAGGAAAAATTACAATTTTCCAACTTGAGGGGTGAAAATGAATTGGATTTCCACTCAATTCTATTTATACCTAAGGTATTTTGGGGGGATTTTTCCAAACCTTGTGTATTGGGCACACCATTTTACAAATTTTGACAACTATTTCTCCTATCAAACTTCCTCAAAACTGATTTCTTTCACCACCATCGAACTTCTGGCCATCAAATTAACTAATTGGGACTATTTCCAAAAATTTTAATTTTTTTTGAAAATTTGTCAATTTTCCCGAGGGGGCATACCTTCACCTATTCCACACTGGGGCATGACTGGGGCATGTTTTTGATCAATTTTATTTGACACAATGCCTAAATGACATTGTATTAAAGAGGGGAAAAATATAGACACTGAAATTTGGTCTAAGCCTGCGACTTCAATTTCTTCATAATTTGTATTTTCATGGTTGTGGTTAAAAAATGTTAATTATTTAATTATTCTCTAAATTCCTTTCTAATCTATTAATTAAATAACTTTAATTATTTAATTAGTTCATTTTAACATTTAATCCTCTATTAAATAAATAAACTTAATTATTTAATTAATTCATATTATCTTTATTCAATCTTGATTAATTAAATAAATGTTCTTTATTTAATTACATCACTAATTAACTTTATCCTCTTTCTTAAATTAAATAAATCTTTATTTAATTTGTCCTAATCATATTTCTGACTATAATTAAATAAATTCTTTAATATTTAATTATTCATTAATTTTTTTAGTCAATTAAATAAATCTTAATTTATTTAATTTAATCCTTAAATGTCAAATGTTGAATTAAATAATCATTTAATTCATAAAAAGAACTATTCTTGGCATATTCTTCTATAATTGGATAATCACTTATCTAATTATTCACTTATCACTTAAGTCGAGATCTATTTAAATCAGTTAGTCATCTCTTGATTTAATGTCTGATTGTCTCTGACAAATGGACTCTATGTCTTAACCAATCAATTATCTAGTTTTAATTCTTATGCATGTGGGAATTTATTAATTAAATAACTTTGCTTAATTAATTAATTCATGTGTGCATTTGAACAAATCGTTTCCTTTATTCTATCTTTATTCTTTTCATGCAATCATTATTCTTCTAATTTTCAAATATTCTCAACTAAAGATTAAATCATTATTTAATATTGATCTCCAAATTTCAACTTGTAATCATTCACATCACCACTAACACTAATCTTAATGCATGTTGAATCTTTTAATTTCAATCATTTGTCTATCTTTCAATCTGATCTTGTCATTCAAACAATCAATTTTCTATAAATTGACCTGACTTTCATCATTGTAACCTCTCCCGAAATCTAATGACTTTTGTAGCACTTGTTTTATAATCTTCAATACTTCGCTATTATTACATATATCAAGGCTATATTTGTACACATACTGAAAACCTGAGGGCAAGAATACTATCACAGTGAAATGGAGGACAATAGAGGTTATTCATGGAACTATATTGATGCTTGGTGAGATCTTTTCATTTATGCTTTCCTTTGTGCTTTTGTGTTTAGCTTTAGCTTACATAAGAGTTTATTGCTTTGAGTTAAATTAATCTTTCCTATTTTCATGATGTTACAGAAATCACTCTCAAACATCTTAAAACTATATACATGAAATATAACTTAAAGTATAAGAAAGTAAATGTCCATATGTAAATATCAACTTATACTTACATATGGACATTTACTTTCTTATAATTTAAATGTTTATTTTATGTATATAGTTTCTCTAGAAAAGAGAGAAAGATAAAGAGAAAAATTAAAAGAGTTCACAAAAGCACATTCCACAAATTCATGCACTTCATTTGGCTAGCGCCAAATTTGGCGCTCGCCAAATGATGTAGTTCATTTGGTGCTAGCCAAATGAGTTGCTTTGGAAAGTACCGACCCAAATGGTTGGATTTTTCCTTGAGCTTCCAACCCAAAAGGTTGGATGACCATTTGATTCCATGGATGTGATTTTCTTAGGAGGGTACCAAATTGACACATTTTTTTGTCTGTGCTAACCATCTCGTATTACCAAGCCTATTTGGCAAGCGCCCAATTTGGCGATCTCAAAATTTGGTGAGCTCAATATGGCTTGTTACGATTTTTTTTCAATTTGGCACCAAAATTGTGTCACAAATCCATGCACTTACCCATATATATAAGGCAACTTAAAATACAATCAACATGATGTTTAAACATTCATAGTTCAAGTAATAAATCAATTTCAATTTACTCATCAATATATATATAAAATTAAAAAAAAGTCCTTTTCATATTATCTTTCTTGAACATCGCATGCCCATTATTCTAATCCACCTAAAATAGATGTATTTCCTTTCATAACATTACAACTAGGTAGATGAATCTTTTCTAATTGAATAAATTGCAATTAATACAATTCAATGCATATATTAAGGACATAAGAACTAAATGGAAATTAACATCATCATATTAAATTAATCTAAATTACTTAATCCAAACATCAATTTGATTTGGTAAAATAGTAATCATGGAACCCACAAAAGGAGAAAGACATAACAATAGTCACATGGAAGGTCGAGCCTTATAAATAATACTTACAATATGTGATGTATAATTCACCAAAGTTGTTTTCTTAATATGACCCAACATTTGTGCTTGGTCATAAAACTAGTTTAGGAACATAAGTAGCTAAGAACATAGGGTTTTCACTTGCATTTTTAGGTATTTGTTGGTTTAAGTTCTCTTTTAGATTATCACAATATCTACTATTCTTTCTTTCCTAATATTAAATGGATCTTTGACATCTATTTTGGGTTCATAACAAATCATTAGAGAGAAATCTTAATCCTATATTCATATAAATGATATATAAAACACACATTTGGTAGGTTGATATATAAAACCCTTTAGGAAATTTTCTTATCTTCAATTTGATTATCAATTCTCTTCTTCAAATAGTTGGAGAGATCTATATTCACACACACCCTATTATAGGGGCGATTAAATAATTTTTTATCTTTCTCATAGAAAATGAAATACCCAAGAAGTTTGAATAATTTTTTTAGAACATCCTTCAAGGCTAAAGTAAATCCAAGGAAAGACTAAAAACATTTACCTAAACTCTAAGAATTTAATCTAGAGTTGGTAGTTGAAACTATATTATTGGTTCAGGGTCAAAATATTATGTACCAAGAGATATGATATTATAATGTATTTAGATGGATGGGGATGCCAACATGTGGCTCACATCCCTTAAGTTAGTTATATTGAGTAATGTGAATAACTCATATAATTAATTATATAAGTATTTGAGTAAGCCTTCATTAGGATTAACCCTCCAATGTATTATTAGGAGGAAGTCTATATAAAGGAGGTGATTACCATTGTAAAACATGTGTGAAGTATGATATTGTATTTGGGATCTCTTGGAGATGCAACATGGGATGGATTATTCCATAAGGAGTATTGTATGGTGTTACCCTACCTCAAGGGCTTACTTTATTAAGAATATATTGGATATTAGGGCATATTGGCCCACAAACATCTCTTGTGTTGTGTGTGATCTATATTCTATATTATATTATTTACATTATTAAATGTGTGGATCTTATCACAAAATCCCCATTTCAAGGCCTTGAGAAACTAATAATGATAAATCATAACAGATTTGTAATTGCTAGGATATTGAAGCCAAAAAAGGAAACTATTAGAAAGGTTTTGAACCTCAATCAATTTAAAAATTGGAGTCTCTTAGAAGTGTTACATAAAACTCTTCAGATTAAAATTAGAGGAAATTTAAACTCTTAAATACCCCATAAAGTGATTTTTACTCTAGCTAGGGACAAGCCTGATCATTTTCAAGTAGAACTATACAAATAAATAACATGTCATAAGCACATTGATCTTTTGATAAAACTTTTGAAAAAAAAATTTAGCCTTTTTGGCTTCTTATTGCAAAAGAAACTCTAGATACAATATGTATTGTATGGGTATAAAAAATAGGCCTAAATTTCATCAAAGGTAATAACTACCCTAAATTTGGTAATAGACATGGACTACAAAGAAAAATATATTATAAAGACATGTGAGAAGGAGCTAATACCATATAATGATGTAAAGATAATTGGCTATAGCTATGAAGACAATGAGATTCCCTAGTAGAACTTGTACAATTTATTTCCTCTTAATGAAAGCTAGGTCCTAACTAATGGTACTCATCTTTCTCAACAATACTTTAAACTCAATATTTTCTAGTCAAACCTTCCACAAAATCACCAAATGATCAAGGTTAGATGTTGTTAAAATACCTTGAGTTTCCTTGTGATTAATGAGATTAAATTAGTTGCTTGAAAGTATTAACTATTTTTTATAACACATTGGTTTAAATCATGCTACACGTATGAAATAAATGACCCTAAACCCACCCCTAATCTCCTTGATGGTTGTAAGGGCTAAATTTGATAGTCGACCTTGCTTGTTGAATACATATTTTTAAGATGGTTATTGATTCATCATTGCTTTTCAAATGTTGAAACAATTATAATTAAAGAAGAAAATATTTTACAATTTTATGTAAAAGCTTCATGACGATCACTTACATGCATTGTGAAATTTAATAATCCTACAATAGTGAAATATTGGTTACTATATATATATAATATATATATATAATATATATATATATAATATATATATATATAATATATATATATAATATATATACACACACACACACAGATATATATATATTATTGCGTTCCTTTGAAAAAATATATCATTTTTAAAATAGTATTTTTATAATATGGAATTGTCTAAATGGAGAGTCATCAAGTGGCTCTTGGTCTATTGATCAAGCTAGTGACTCAAAAAAAATCCACTAAGAAAATAAAATCTTATTAAATTCAAAATCAAATACCACTAAGGGTAAGAACAAAATCATATATGAAGAAAATTTGAAATAAGAAATCTAACCATCAAATAAAATCAAAATGACTTTCCAACTTGATTTGAAATTAAAATAGGAGCATTCTATTAAACACAAAACAAATTTATATATCATTTTAAAACCACTTTTTAAATAATTCAACTTTTTCTTTTTAGATTGTAGAACAAGATGCTTTAGCCAATCAAACTAAAATCCCTGTCAAAATAACTCAACTTTATTCAATATAAACAATATATAATTTTATTCAATATTGTAAAGAAATTGATTGAGAGATTGAATGAACCACATATATATGACTATTGATACATGATCAACAACTAAACTCTCTCCCCTATCCTCTTAAATAAAAAAACTAATCCTATCTCAAACAAATTTGAAATTGAAAATATGACTACCGAATTTGAGCTCAAATTGTCTAAGACCTAACATTTTTCTCGAAATGTTCAAGAATTAAAACATTTTTTTTATGAATAGACAACTATCTATATTAATAATAAAGATAAAGTTGCATATTCACAAAAAAATGGAGGGTGGTAAGAAGGCACACCCGGAGAGTCACATGGACCGAGCCTAGAAAATCAAAAAAGTAGAATCACTTAATGAAGTTAATGTTCCACAAAGTTGGTAGATCCATCCTTGAAGCAATCACAACCCACTGTGGAATTGTCCCCACTCCATCTCTAGGAATCTTCCCCTCATATTCAAACACCTAGAAATTTCAAGGCAATTATTAGTTCTTGCCAATAGGTAGGTTTACTATTGCATCCATTGCATTTGCTTTTCAATTAGTCACTTGGCCAATGAAATTGTATTGTATAAAATATTTTTTTCTTTTTCCTATAGTCAAGATTTAAGCACATATTTTTTGTGCTTGAAAATTACAGTTTATCTCTTTTTCTATTAGTTTGAGTAGGTCAATTTTTCATTTTCCTTTGAGTAAATTAGGAAAATAGGGGGACATTATATATTGTGGAAAATATTTAATCATGGGATGCATATTGTGCGAGTTTTGGCTGCAGGCTGGTGGGTACTAAAGTAGTGAATGTATGTTTAATGTATTAAATACAAACTTCGCGATATGTGTTGGACAATTGGCGGGAACATAAGTAGAGAATGCATAGTTAATTCATGAAATATGAGGTGAGTGTTGGTTTCTACTTATTATGGTTTATTTATTGTTTGTTGAGAAGCTTGTGTGTTTTTGGTTGTGGGTTGTTGTCTTCGATGTTTGTCATTCTATGTAGTGCTTGAACGAGGGAGGAGCCATAGGAATGATGTGTAACTATTGAGTGGCTCGTCTGTTTGTTTTTTATACTTGATAACTAGAAGATCTACAAGGGAAACTAAATGGTTTTAGCAAGGTCTTATCGACTGTGGGTGTATTGAAAGCATTAACTATGTGTTTATTGCTTGAGTGGACATTAGTCTATCAGCAAATCTAGCAAAGCAATTGTGTGAGATGTGTTGGAGAGCTAGTGGGGCATTGAATGCATAGTTAATTCATGAAATCTTAGGCGAGTGTTGGGTTTTATTTGTGCTTATTCTCATTTGTTTATTGTTTGTTGAAAAGATTGTGTGTTTTTAGATGTTGGTCTTGCTTGAGCAAGGGAGGAGTTGTTACAGGGAAAATTGAATGGTTTGAGAAAGGTCTTGTTGACTGTGGGTGCATTGAAAGCATTAACTATGTGTTTATTGCTTGATTACTCCTTAGTTTATCAGCAAATCTTGCAAGTCAAATTATGTGAGATGTGTTGAAGGGTTGGTGGGTACAAAAAAATGAATGCATAATTAATTCATGAAATCTTAGGTGAGTGTTGGGTTTTATTTGTGCTTATTCTCATTTGTTTATTGTTTGTTGAAAAGCTTGATGTTTTTAGCTCTTGGTTGTGCTTTTCCATGTTCGTTATTCTGTAAAAGTGCACTATTGGTGAATGGCTTGGCTGTGTGTTTATGATACTTGATAACTAGAAATATTGCTTGTTGTTACAAGGGCTAACGGGGCAAGTGGGTATAGTATATTACATATGCTTTGAGCAAGGTCTTTTGGACTGTGGGGGCATTGAATGCATTAATTATGTGCTTATTGCTTGAGTGGCTACCATTCTATCGACAAAGCTTAGAAAGAAAATTGTGCGAGATATGTTGGAGGGTTGGTGGGTATAGAAGTAGTGAATGCATTGTTAATTCATGAAATTTGAGGCGAGTACTGGGTTTTATTTGTGCCTATTCTTGTTTGTTAAATTTAGCTTGTGAGTTTTTAGCTTTTGGTTCCATTCTCAAGCATGTTTGTTATTCTCTAGCAGTGCACTATTGGTGGCTGGCTTGTCTCTATGTTTCTGATACTTGGTTGCTATTACAAGGGCTAATGAGGCAAATGGGTATAGTAGATGACATATGCTATGTAATCCAAAAACATGCAACGATTGAAGCAAAAGATACTTAGAATAGGAAAATATGAATTCTTTGAGCAAGGTCTTGTTGACTGTGGATGCATTGAATGCATTAACTATGTGTTCATTTCTTAAGTGGAGAGTAGTCTATTAGCAAAGCATGCAAATTTTTTATTTAATGTCTAAATGTATGCAAAAATTTATCCTGTTGGTCTATTTTTTTGCAAATTTTATCGTTGTTTTTGTGGTTCATGTTTCCAAATAACATATTATATGTCATGGAATGTGCTCATTTTTCTAATTTGTCCCTGTAATAGGAACCATTACTTACAATTGGAGTTGGAGGCAGACACCCATATGAGTGAAAATATACTTGGTTGCTGAACAAGGAACTGGAAGGTTAGATTCTTGTATCATTCTTCCCCTTTGTTTCCAATGAATATTAAGTCTTCCAATGTGCATAAAACTTATGCTTTGGAAGAGTTGTGAACAATAAAGGAGAATCCTAGTTCAAGAATCTGATTTACTTAATAGACAGATAAGCATAGTGAATGGCATGACATCTAATTCATAAACATGATTTTTTTTGTTCAAAATCATGTCACTATTGCAATTGTTAGTTTGTGTCGATAGGCAGGTTTACAATTGCATTTGTTGAATTTTCTTTTGAAATAGTTGCTTGTTATTAAACTTGTCAAAAGAGCAATGAAATGGCGGGGGAAGAAGACACATTATTCAAAGACTTATTATAACAAAATGGGGAACACTAGAAGATTGAAGAATCATTATTGAATTCACTTTTGAAATAGTTGCTTAGCCAATAAAATTGTATTATTTGAAGCATTTTTATGTTTTTCCCATAGTTGATTGGATTAGATCTAATACTCATTTTTTAAAGTAAATTAGCAAAATAAGGGGACATTATATATTCTATAAAATATTTAATTTTGAAGTAGTGAATACATGTTTAATCCATTGAATGAAAATTGTGTGAGATGTGTTCGAGAGCTGGTGGGTACGCAACCAGTGAATGCATAGTTAATTCATGAAATCTTAGGCGAGTACTAGGTTTTATTCATGCTAATTCTTGTTTGTTTATTGTTTGTTGATGTAGAAGAGGGGGATTCATTACTCATGAGTTCTCTTCATTCAAAGAGCCTCATGTGGTGAACTACCATAATCTACCTCAGGAACAATAGTGAGAGTTTTAGAATCTAAAAGAGTAGGCCATAGAGATTTTCTAGACAAACTTACAAGCTCTCGACCGAAGGATGACAATGCAGTGTACTAGTGTCCCAAAGGAACGCTGGCATCTTGTACAGACCAGAGAGTGAATTTATCATAGAAAATGGCTAGATGACTATCTCTACTCTAATTGTTAAGAATTTATAGAATGTGATAAAGTAATAGAAAGTGATAGAAATGAAAATAAAGCAAGGTAAATGATAAAGAAGAGAGAGAAAGGAAAGAATATGCTCACAATCATGCAAGTGATGAAGCCTCCAGTACATGAATGTCTTCAAAACCTACATGCGTCATATCTGGAGAAAGTGTTGGGGCTGCATAGGGGTTTTCCTTAGTCAAACCCCCATTTTGGTGTTCCCACCTCCATGAATAACCAAGAAGATAAAGAGAGAAATGAACAAAGCATGTGGTGAAAGAAAAACCCACTCAGGAGTAGAACTGACACCACCGAGTAGGAGTGATAAAAGCAATCCCCGCTTAAAGAGAAGAACCTGTATCACAAAGAGGTGATAAAAGTAATCCTCACTCAAGGAGGAGAACTCATATCACAAAGGGGTTGATAAAAGCAATCCCCGCTCAAGGAGGAGAACCCATGTCACAAAGTAAAAATGTAATAGCTAGGGGATTTGGAATCACAAGATGTTGATAATCATAAGGAAAGGGAGATAGATGCGAGAGCCAAGGAGGCTACGAAGAGTATTGCTAAGAGAGCTTGAAGCTACTACAACAAGCTATATGAAGTTGTGTAAGAAAGTGATGGAGTGAAGCTAAAATCTAGAATGAAGCTAGAGAAGTGCTAGCAAGACTTGGAAGATCTTAGAGGAAGAAGAGCCTACAAATGAGGTGAAAAGATGACATTTAAGGAGAGAGAGGAAACTTCTTGAGCCATTTTGGGGCACTCCCGGTAGTTACTACTGACAAAACTTGCTAACAAGTGGTAAATATGTATGGAAATGATAATTTGAGCATTGACACATCGCATGATGCTAGCATGGTGCATAAACGTCCATGTGGTGTGCTAGTGTCTGGACAAATCACACTACGAAACAACATGAATGGGAAAAGTACCAAGTTCAATGCAAAGCAGACACACGAGGGTGGCTGCTGAAAAGGGGTGTTGGAGAATATTGAGAAGGGAAAAAGTCTAATGCAAGGGTTAAATGAGCCTAATCAATATGTTGAGGGAGTGGACACTAAATTGGATGCAAGAATGTATGTGAAATTGTGAGGGGTGCAATTTTATGACTATACATTTTGTGCCCACTTTAGTGAGAACATGAATCTACATTAATATGCATGCTAAAGGAAATATACAAAATATAAATAACATCATATGCCAAAAAGGATACTATAGAGGAATCAGATAACTCTTTAAACCACAAAAGCATGCCCCCAGTCTAAAAATCTGCAAAACAAATTCATTAAATAAAAAAACTTGCACTAGATAGCAATGTTAGAACTTAAAGGATTTAAGTTAGCAAATTAAAAAGACCTCGATGTAAAGGGTTGTCTCAGTACTATGCGTCGTCCCCAAATTAAGAACTAAAACATAGAAGAATTCTTAAATGGAGAGAAGAGGGGCATAAACTCAGGATGAAGAATATGTAGATCTTCAACCTGGTATATGCAAAAGAGAAGAGAAGAAATTTTAAGGATGTAAGTGCCTTATAGGCCCACATACCTGCAAAGAAGGTGTCCTCTAAGAACTTTCACATGAAGGATACCCAAAAAGTGCCTTATAGAATTGCAGACCGGCAAGGAAACGTCACCCAAGATCTCTCACATGGAAGAAGTACCCTACAAAGCTACAACTTTGTAGGGAAGGTAACCCCCAAGATCTCTTGCATGGAGGAAACCTAAGAAAGTTCCCTACAAGCTCTCAGACCTGTAGGGGAGCCACCCCCATGATCTCTCACATGGAGGAAGCTCAAATGAAGTGCCCTACAAGATCTTAGTCTTGTAGGGAGGTAACCTCCAAGATCTCTCACATGGAGGAAACCCAAGAAAGTTCCCCATAGGCTCTTGGATCTATAGGGGAGCCACCCCCAAGATCTCTCACATGGATGAAGCTTAAAGGAAGTGCCCTCCAGGCTCTCAGGCTTATAGGGAGGTATCCCCCAAGATCTCTCACATGGAGGAA
Source organism: Sequoia sempervirens (assembly GCA_007258455.2). Lineage (NCBI taxonomy): Eukaryota > Viridiplantae > Streptophyta > Pinopsida > Cupressales > Cupressaceae > Sequoia > Sequoia sempervirens. The sequence continues at coordinate 102,363,449 of VDFB02252616.1, read as the reverse complement.
ACCTAAGGAAGAAGACTCCACAGAGTCAGAAAGTGGCCATGCAGGCAAGTAAGTGGATAGTCACATAGACCGTCGATAGATTGTAGAGCTTTCGAAGGGCTCCCTTATGAACCCTTCAAAAGAAGAGGGTTCACTCAAGGGACTTGCTATTTGAAAAGTGTGGTCTATTCAGGCTACACCCAAGCTAGATGCTAATGAGTTCATTTGAAGGAGAAAATATTTCAAAGGGGCTCCCTTGAGAACCCTTCAAGAGAAAAAGGGGTCCACTCAAGGGACACCTCAATTGAAAGATAGAGAGAAGAGAGGGGGTCCTTAAGAAGGAAACACATCTCTAGGATAGGTTATCACTACCCCCAACATACAAGGGAGGAGAACTATGCAAGATATTTAGAGCATGCAAGACAGAGGTAAACCTCGATATCACTTGTCAATCAAAGTAAAGGTAGGTGTGTCAATCAAATGGTAGTTTGATGAAACCTGAATCAAGAAGTTGTCGTATTTTATCCTTCAAGGCTTTACATTCACTTGTGGAATGGCCAAGCACTTGATGCTATGCATAGAAAAAATATTTTTCTTTTTCATGTTCATGAGGATTTTTGCATGTGGGAGAAGGAAGAGTGATTAAGCAAGCTTTTAGAAGCCGCAACAAAATACACTCTTCCTTAGATAAAGGGTGAGGATCAGGAAGCAAGGCTTTCTCTTGTGGAGAAAATTTTTACTTCTCACAAGAAGAAGGCAAGAAGATAAAGACAATGGAGGAATAATCTTTTCAATAGAATGAGGTTGAGAATAATCCTTGTCACTCAACCATGGCTTCCATTTAGATCATTCCTTCAAGCAACCAAGTCCCAAATTATGCTTATGGGGTGTGAATTCTATAAGGACTTGAATGCCTTGTTCATTATTCCCACAACCTTTATGCTCATATCCATATTTAGAGATAAGCTTAAAGTCAGGGCCATAAAAATTTTGCAAATCTTGAAAAGGAAGGCTCTCATAAAGAGAATTATCCCAACAATAGGGATCACACTCCTCTATGGGACCACCATCATCCCCTTTAACGGGACTATCAACATTATCTTCTTTCGTTGAAGTGTAAATCCTCTTCCTCAAAAGGAGGATCAATAGTAAGAACACTACAATTCACATCCACATTACCCTACGATACAAAAGAATGACCATCTTCGATAGTGGGTCTTTGAGACTAGGGATTGAACTAGTTCTCTAGGAGACCTTTCCAATGGTGTAAACAGTTCTGAATTTCAAGCATCGAGTCAAAAGTTATGACCCCACCAAGTAGGGGTAAATAAATTCCTAGTTCTTTGAAAAATTACCCTCTTCACGTCAAGTTCACGAAAAATGTAGAAGAAGGGGATTCACTACTCATGAGTTCTCTTCATTCAGAGAACCTCACGGGGTGAACTTCCCTAATCTACCTTAGGAACAACAGTGAGATTTTTGGAATCTGAAAGAGCATGCCATAGAGATTTTTTGGACAAACTGACAAGTTCTCACCTGAAGGACGACAATGCAGAATACGGACGACAGTGCAGTGCACTAGTGTCCCAGAGGCATGCTAGCATCTTGTATGGACCAGAGAGTGAATTTATCACAAAAAAATGGCTAGATGACTACCTCTACTCTAATTGTTAAGAATTTACAAAATGTGATAAAGTAAAAGAAAGTGATAAAAATGAAAATAAAGAAAGGTAAATGATAAAGAAGAGAGAGAAAGGAAAGAAGATGCTCACAACCACGCAAGTGATGAAGCCTCCAGTACATGAATGTCTTCAAAACCTACATGCATGATATCTAGAGAAAGTGTTGGGGTTCTATAGGGGTTTTCCTCAGTCAAACCCCCATTTTGGTGTTCCAACTTCCACAGACAATCAAGAAGATAGAGAAAGAGAGAAATGAACAAAGTGTGTGGTGAAAGTAAAACCCACTCAGGAGTAGAACCCACACCACCAAGTAGGAGTGATAAAATAAATCCCCGCTCAAGGAGGAAAACATGTATCACAAAGAGGTGATAAAAGCAATCCTCCCTTAAGGAGGAGAACCCATATCACAAAGGGGGTGATAAAAACAATCCTCGCTCAAGGAGGAGAACCCGTGTCACAAAGTAAAAATAAAATAGCAAGGGAATTTGGAATCCCAAGATGCTCACAAGCATAAGAAAAGGGAGATAGATGTGAGAGCCAAGGAGGCTATAAAGAGTATTTCTAAGAGAGCTTGAAGCTACTACAACAAGCTATATGAAGCTATGTAAGCAAGTGATGGAGTGAAACTAAAAGCTAGAATAAAGATAGAGAAGTGCTAGCAAGACTTGGAAGATCTTAGAGGAAGAAGAGCCTACAAATGAGGTGAAAAGATGACATTTAAGGAGATAGAGGAAGCTTCTAGAGCCATTTTCAGGTGCTCCCAATCGTTACCACCAACAAAACTCGTTGAAAAGTGGAAAACATGCATGGCAATAGTCGTTTGAGTGTTGACACATCACAGGATGCTAGTGCGACACACAAACATCCGTGTGGCCCACTAGTGTCCGAGCACATCACACGACAAAACAACATGAATGGGAAAAGTACCAAGTTCGATGCAAAGCAGAGATGCGAGGGTGGCTATTGAAAAGGGGTGTTGGAGCATCCTAAGAAGGGAAAAGGCTGATGCAGGGGTTAAAATGAGCCTACTCAAGATGCTGAGGGAGTGGACACTAAAGTAGATGCAATAATGTGCGTGAAATTGTGAGGGGCACAATTTTATGGTTATACAATTTAAAATCTTGTGTGGTTTTAGCTCTCTATGTTCTTAATCCTAGGAACAGTGGACTATTGGTAAGCAGTTTATTTGTTTTTTTATGATACTTGTTATCTGGAAGTACTGGTTGTTGTTACAAGGGCTAGGGGGACAAATGGGTACAATAGATGGCATATGCTATGTAACCCATGAACATGAAATAGTTGAAGCAAAGGAGTAGGTGACTATTGTAACAAATGAGAATTATCATAGGAAAATGTGAATGCTTTGAGAAAGGTCTTGTTTGTTGTGGAGGCATTCAATGCATTGACTATGCAGTCATTGCCTCAAAAGCCACGAGCCTATTAGAAAATCTCACAAAATTTTCATTTGATTTCTGGATGTTTGCTAAAATTTATTGTATTGGTCTTTTTTTTGCATATTTTAACATGTGCATCTATGTTTTATGATTATGAATAACATATTATCTTGTACAATTTGTATTTAATAGGTCCTATTGTTTCTAATATGTGAGTCATACCATTTAATTCATTAAACATGCATTGACTGCTTCAACATCTACCATCTTTCTGCCAAAGGTGGCACAATTTGCATTTAGACATTAAATATTTGCAAAATATATAATGTCCTATTTTCACAATTTTCTTTAATAGAAATGAATAATAGGCCTACTTGAAGCAATATAAAAGAAGAATAATTGTTTATTATCTCTCAATCACAAATGAGACCATTGCAACTATAACCTTCTCATTGGCTTCAATTGTTTCATGTCATTTGTTATCTACTATACCTATTTGTACAATTAAGCCTTATAACAACGAATAATATTTCTAGTCATAGCAAGATCAAAGTACTGGTATTAGGACAAGGGTAGTTACTTAAGTGACTTTGTGTAATGAATACAATTTTAGAAAGTTACTATTGCAATTATTTAATTAACTTTTCAAATAGTTGCTTGTCCAACAAAATTGCATTGCTTAAAATACTTTGCTAGTAGGCTAGTGCCTATCCAAGCAATGAATTCAAAGTTAATGCATTGTGTGATTTTACAAGGAAGAAGACCTTGCTCAAAGATCTAAAAGAGTATTGCTTTATCTAGTAACAACAAGCTACAAGATATTGGGATTGGTCCCTATCACTAATACTAGCATATCATGTTTCTTAACATGCTAGTTGATGTTGTTTATATGCTAAAAATGTTTAATGCATTCCCTATGTTATTTGAATTTAATAGACTATTGTTTTTGATCTTCCTGTCATACCATTCAATGCATTAAACATGCATTGACTACTTGAGTATCTATTACTCTGCTATCAAAGGTGGCATGATTTGCATTATGCGATTAGATATTTGCACAATATATAGTGTCCTATTTTGCTAATTTTCTTTAACAAAAATGAATAATAGGCCTACTCCAACCAATAGAAGAATTGCAACAAATGAGAATTAAGATAGGAAAAATTGAATACTTTGAGCAAGGTCTTGTTGACTATGGAGGCATTCAATGCATTACCTATGTATTGATTGCTTGGGTAGTTGTTAGCCTATTGATAAAGCTTGCAGGATTTGTTTTTAATGTCTAAATGTTTGCGAAAATTTATCTTGCACAATTTTCATTTAATAGACTATTATTTCTGATTTGGTAGTTATACCATTTAGTGCATTAAACATGCATTGAATGCTTTAGTAGCTACCACCCTGTCACCAAAGCTAACACAATTTGCACACAATGATTGAATATTTACAAAAAATATAATGCGCTACTAATTTCCCAATTTACTTTAACAAAAATGAATAATAGGCCTACTCCAACGAATAGAAAAAGAGATAAATTGTTTATTATCTCTTAATTAAAAATGAAACTACTGCAATAGTAACTTGTTTCTTGGCTTCAATTGCTCCATGTCATATGTCATGTATTGTATCCATTTGTACAATTAGGCTTTGTAACAAAAAAAAATTCTTGTAGTCGTAGCAGGACAAATGTACTAATACAAGGCCAAGGGCTGCCACTCAAGTGAATTTGTAGAATGAATACAATTGCAACAAGTTACTATTGATATCATTGAGTTCACTTCTAAGATAGTTGCTTGTTGAATCAAAATGTATTGTTTAAAATGTTTTTGAAAAGCATGAAGATTCTATTTTTCTTGGAAAGCTTGTTAGCAAGCATATGTTTCATGTTTACAAATAACATATTGTATGCCATGGAATGTGATCATTTGTCTAATTTTCCCCTCTGATAGGAACCATTTTTTGCAATTGGAGTTGGAGCAAAGACCTATGTGAGTGCAAATATTCTAGGTTGTTTTACCAAGAAACTAGAAGGTAGGATTCTTGTATCATTCTTCTCATTTCTTTCTAGTGAATTTTAAGTCTTCCAATGTGATAAGTAGGAGGTATTTTCCACAACGTGTCAATTTATGATATTGCTATCAAGGTTCAACCGTGTAGTCTTCAAGTCAAACTCATTGACCCATGATTCATGAGTAGTGGTTCACAAGAACCCATCTCTCATGAGAATGAATGGTCCACTTAGCACTCATTGCATCTAGGTGATGCTCATAGAGGTGAAGCACTGGGTCATCTTGGGAGGTCACCCATCCCAGTATTGCTCCAGCTCAAGCACACTTAACCATAGAGTTTTCCCCAAGGTTAAGCCCACTTAGCTTGCAACCCCATTTGCAAAACCTTTATCAAGTGTTTTTCCTTATGAACCGTTCATTATAGAGCCCCTTTAGCTCATCAATTGATAAGTAGGAGGTATTTTCCACAACATGTCAAATTATGATATTGCTACTAGGATTCAACCATGTCGTCTTTGAGTCAAACTCATTGACCCATGTTTCATGAGTAGTGGTTCACAAGAACCTATCTCTCATGATAATGAATGGTCCACTTAGCACTCATTGCATCTAGGTGACGCTCATAGAGGTGAAGCATTGAATCATCTCGGGAGGTCACCCATCCCAGTATTGCTCCAGCTCAAGCACACTTAACCACAAAGTTTTCCCCAAGGTTAAGCCCACTTAGCTTGCAACCCCATTTGTAAAACCTTCAGCAAGTGTTGTACCTTATGAACCATTCATTATAGAGCCCCTTTAGCTCATCAATGTGTTTAAAAATTATGTCTTGCAAGAGTTGTGAACAGTAAAGGAGAAGCCTAGATCAAAAATTTGACTTACCAAATAGACAGATGAGTATAGTGAATGGCATGCTATGTAATTCATAAACATGAAACTATTTTATGGCCAAAATCAAGTTAATTTTACAATGAGAGTTATGCATAATTACAATCATGTGATATGTAGTCCATGTGCAATGTTTTGCTTTTTATATTGACCACATTGTATAATTTAAGTATATTTCCTTGTTACTATTTTTCTATTGATTGTAGTAGGCCTAATATTCATTTGCTTGTAAAAAAATCTGATTGATGTACTATACCAAACATTACATATCAATTGCATATCACATGGTTGCAATTATGCATATCTCTAGCTACAACATTGTTGCAGTCAAATGATTACAAAGGTCGTTTGCTTATCAACATAAATTGATCAGTTTCAAATAATTGACATAATTTTTATAAACATTCGAAGAATAAAACTTCATTGAAAAGAAAAGAGATAAATCATCTGGATTTCTAACCTCATAGTCTCTTGTTCAAGAATCAAGTATATTTGTACATGAAAGTTATTATAAATGCTACAGTTGAATGCATGTTTAGTGCATTAAATGGAAGTTATGAGAGATGTGTTGAAGGCCTAGTGAGTACACAAGTAGTGCATTCATAGTTAATTCATGAAATTCCAAGCATGTGTTGGGTTTTTTTGTGCTCATTCTTGTTTGTTTATTGTTTCTTGAAAATCTTGTATGATTTTAGCTCTAGGATCCTCTCTTGCATGTTTCTTATTTTGTGCAGTGTGTGAACACTTGAGGAGCCATAGGAACAATGCTCTACTAGTGATTGGCTCTTCTATATGTTTATGATACTTGACAAATAGGATAATTTCTTACTGTTAGAAGAGCTATGGGGATAGGCAGGTATAGTAGATGGCATATTCTATGTAGTCCATAAACATGGAATAGTCGGAGCGAAGCAAAAGGTGACCAATGTGATAAATGAGAACTATCACAGAATAAACTAAAATATTTGAGCAAGGTCTTGTTCACTATGGAGGCATTGAATGCATTAACTATGTGTTGATTGCTTGAGTGGTTGCTAGCCTATTAGCACAACTCACAAAATTTTAATTTAATGACTGAATGTTTGCAAAAAATTTATCGCGTTTGTCTATTTTTTTACAAATTTTTATCACATGCTTTTGTGTTCCATGTTTATGAATAACATATTATATGTCATGAACTGTGCTCATTTGTCTAATTTGTCACTGTACCAGTAACCATTGCTTGTGATTGGACACAAAGCCAAACATATATATGGCTACAAATATACTTGGTTGTCGAACAAGGAAATGAAAGGTCAGATTCTTGTATCATTCTTCCCTTTTGTTTGCAATGAGTTTTAATTCTTCCATTTTCCTAAAAATTATTCCTTGGAAGAGTTGTGAACAAAAAGGGAAAATCTTGGTTCAAGAATCTAACTTGTCGAATAGACAGATAAGCATAGTGAATGGTATGTCATATAATTCATAAACTTGAAACTATTTTTGGACAGAAGCAAGTTACCATTGCAACTAGTGAATTTACTTTTGAAATAGTTGCTTGGTGAATTAAATTATATTGTTTAAAACTTTTATGTTTTTTTTCTATAAATGGAATTTAAGGAAAAATTTATCATGTTTGAAAATTATGTTTTATGTCTCTTTCTATTGGTTGGAGTAGGCCTACAGTTCATTTTCATTTCAATAAATTAGGAAAATAGGGGGAAATTATGTATACTGGAAAATATTTAATGCTGAAATACTAAATACATGTTTAATGCATTAAATAGAAAATGTCAGAGATGTGTTGGAGAGTTGGTGGGTATGCAAGTAGTAAATGTATATTTAATTTTGTTTGTTTATTGTTTGTTGAGAAGGTTGTATGTTTTTAGCTCTCCATGTTGTTTGTTTGTTTGTGAAACTTTATAACTAGAAGTATTGCTTGTTGTTACAAGGGCTAAGGGGACAAATGGGTGCATTCCATGACATATAACATGCTATTCATAAACATGATACACACAAGAACACAATGAATTTTTCCAAATGTTTAAGAATTAAATTGAAACTATAAGGGCTTTGTTACTGAAAATTCACTCATTGTGCTTGATACACAACCCTTTCCAATGAATCAAATTCAATAATCTAAACATTTCTACCTTTATTAGTTCTTGCCAATAGGTAGGTTTACTATTAAATCCATTGGAATTTTTTTTCAAATAGCTGCTTGGCCAGTGAAATTGTATTTTTTAAAATATTTTTTCCTTTTTCCTATAGTCAGGATTTAGGCACATATTTTTTGTCCTTGAAAATTATGGTTTATCTCTTTTTCTATTGGTTGGAGTAGGTCAACTTTCCAATTGTATAATGTGCATTGGATATGGCATGCTTGTCTATCAATCTACAACTATTCCATTAAATGCTACTAGGTCTACTATTCAATTTTGTTTAAGTAAATTAGAAAAATAGGACATTATATATTTTGGAAAATATTTAATTGTTGAATGCAAATTGCACAATATTTGATAGAGTGATGCAGGAGCATCCAGTGGTGTAAGGGCAATCTTGCATCACCCAAAAATAGTTAAATCTCAAGTTTCCCAGTTTTTGGATGTTTTTACATTTTTGGATACCCTTTTCGTCATAATGAAATTTCCAATTTACAGTTTTTATTTTCTATTCCTGGGTTGAAAGATATTGCAATTTTAGTTTCCCAGATTTGCACCTGAAAATCTTCCAAGTTAGATTTGAGGCACTTAGAGTTCCCGGATCGGCCCCGAAACTTTCCAAAATTGGCATAGCGGATTTCAAGCGCATTCTTGACTTTGAGACCTTTCCAACGGTTCACGAATTGGAGTCCTGAATCAAAAGTTATGGCCCCGGGAAGTTGGCACACTTTCTAGAAGATACAATTGCAAATATTCTTTTGAAATTTGAACTTCAAGTTGTAATTTTTCGGCGCCAAACTACCTAAACTCAAATTTGAATGTTGTTTTGGCTCCAAACCAAAGAGGAGCCTCTATTATAAGGCGTTTCTAATTTTTGAAAAAA
>VDFB02252616.1:102248424-102350189 GCA_007258455.2 Sequoia sempervirens | reverse complement strand
GCATCCAGTGGTGTAAGGGCAATCTTGCATCACCCAAAAATAGTTAAATTTCAAGTTTCTCGGTTTTTGAATGTTTTTACATTTTTGGATACCCTTTTCATCATAATGAAATTTTCAATTTAAGGTTTTTATTTTCTATTCCTAGGTTGAAATATATTGTAGTTTTAGTTTCCTAGATTTGCACCTGAAAATCTTCCGAGTTAGATTTGAGGCACTTAGAGTTCCCAGATCGGCCCCAAAACTTTCTGAAATCAGCGTAGCATATTACAAGCACGTTCTTGACTTCGAGACCTTTCCAACGGTTCAAACGGTTCGCGAATCGGAGTCCCGATCAAAAGTTATGGCCCCGGGAAGTTGGCGCACTTTCTAGAAGATACAATTGCAAATGTTCTTTTGAAATTTGAACTTCAAGTTGTAATTTTTTGGCGCCAAACCACCTAAACTCAAATTTGAATGTTGTTTTGGCTCCAAACTAAAGAGGAGCTCTATTTATGGGCGGGTTTCTAATTTTTTGGAAAAAAAAAATTTGGGGACAAACTCGCATATTGTGAAAGGGTGATTCTGTAGCTTTCTGTAACTTGCATGTGTTGTAGAACTTGGGGATTTGAGATCCTCTACATGTAAGAAGCTCCATTTTCTGAATAATAAAATTATTCTCTTGTTTGTGGATTATTTTATAAGTCTCGGGTTGCGCCCTCATCACTCACTCATAATTATCATACACGGAAAATGAATATACAATGACTAATCCTATATAAGGGTTTATAGTCTACCTTGGGTGATACTCAACATGATTTTAGTAGTCAGTATGAGAGATATTCTTACAGGAACAAACTTTATGAGGCTAAGGGTTTGATTGTTTTACATGTTTTTGACAATTTCTTGTTTTATATTGAGCACTGTACAATGCCTATGAAATTATAAGATGAATTTAAAGATCTATTTGGTACAATTAGTAAACTTTATGCTTTTGAAATAGAGGTAGAATTGGATTTTATTTTTTAATACTTTTCCATCCATTGAAGATTATTTGATTAAGTTCAAATATTTGAGATCTCAATTGGCTAGTTGTGGGAAAGAATTTTTTTTTAGGAATCAATAAAATTGACTTTGTCTAATAGATTCCCTAGGAAATATATTTACTATGAATTCTTTTGAGATATTTTATGACTATTTGACTAGAGAGAAATCTGAGCCTATCCACTTAGATGCACTTCCCAAGAGTTAGGCATTGATTGTCTGATCACCCAAAGGAAAAGTTAAAAAAATATATATATATAATGAACCGCCCACCTCTTCTAAAGAGGATACACCGAAGAACAAGAAATCCATATATTCTTATTGAAAAATAATTGGGCATTATGAACATAGTTGTTAGAAAAAATAGATTGATGAATTGAAGAACACTCTTTAGAATAACAATATCAAATTTCCTTGACCAATTTACTTCAATGGTTCTTCTTATTCTACACCATAATCATACATATATTTAGGAACAAATAGAGTTGTGAATGAGATAAAAGAGATGAAGGGAAAGGAACTTGATAGAGATTCACATCATATGTCCATCATAGGGTATGTTCTTTTGATTTAATTCTTGTAATTTGCCACACATCTTGATGGACACAAAAACATATATGCATGTTTTTTGGAAATGATCTATTTAGATAGGAGAAGGAACTTTCAATGATTCTTTGTATTTCATCCTTGTAAAATAATATACTTTCATCTATAATATTTCACATATTGGAACATGGAAGACCATTGTGTCCATGCTTGTTTCTATGATTATTAGAAACTTGGAGAGTAGATAAATATTTATTGTTAGGATGGTTGATCATGCATATCACTTATATATATTTTCACATATTATCCTAATGGTATTGTAAAAGATTTGAAAGGTACTCAAACTCATCTAGATCATTTTTATTGGGATGGTTGATCATGCATGGTAGTGCTTGGAAGAGTATTTGTTTTAAAAAAATATAGAGCTAAAAAATAAGCTTGTATGTAAAAATTGAGTGCAAAAGAAATTTTAAATTTAGGATTAGACAATAAAATTCGTGATAAAACTCCATTTATGAAAAATAGGGAAATCAAAATAGAAAAACAATTAGGACATCATTAAATTGATGGAATGCTACTTTCTTTTAAACTAGCAACCACACCTTGGTGTGCAATGGGTACAACAAAGATGTGTGGAAGGTTAATTAGGGAAATTTTTGGTCAATTTTTTGTATACATTTGTGTAGTGCATAAGGTCGATTGGTAGGACATTTATCAAATGTTGTTTGTGCAACAAAAGTCTTATTGGATAAGTGATAGCTTCAAATCAAATACACATCCACTTACAGGGATCCAAACATGACTGAATCAAAACCTTTGAGATAAGAAGATCATTAGGCTCAATTACCAACATACTCATGATATTTTTGCAATAGGTAGAGAGGGAGAGATCGAGAGGGGAAAGCGAGAGAGAGAAAGAGAGAGAGAGAGAGGAGGGGGGTAAGGAGATAGAGATATAGAGGAAGATAGGTATAGAGATGGAGATGTAGGAGAGGGATATGAAGAGAAGAAGATGGAGAGATAAAGAGAGAGAGAGAAGAGAGGGATAGATAGAGATGGAAGAGATAAATATATAGAGAGAGGGAGAGAGAAAGATAAAGATAGAGATAAGAAGTGATAGATAGAGGGAGGTAGAGAGGGAGAGGTATAAGGGTATAGAGAGACAGGGAGATAATGAGATAGAGATAGAGGGAAAGATAAAAGAAAAAATATGGAGAGAAAGAGATAGAGAGGCAAAGAGATATTTTTAAAACATTGGGGTTTAAGATTGAAAAATGGCTTCTCAAACATAAGGTACAGAAGTGAAAACTTGGGGTCTAGGCTCACCATACCAAAATTCACGATGACAAAACCACATGGGTCATGCTCAATCAATAGGTCTAATGATAATAAGATCAATATACATAATCAATAGTAGAATCACTAACTAATCAACATGTGTATAGATCAAACATAGTAGGTCCAAAAAGCAGACAATATGATAGGATCCACATAGGTTAATGATTCAACATAATTCACATAGATTAATGATTTAATATTTCTTTTAGAAATGTTTATATTTCTGAAAATGAGAAGATTTGTGGAGATGGAAAGGATAGAACCATTCCACAAGTCATCGCTGTGATTATTTCAAGGAAGCATCCAAAGAACTTTCATGGAAAATTTATAAAATAATTTTTTTATAAAATTAACCTTTATAAATTTTCCATGAAAGTTCTTTGGATGCTTCCTTGAAATAATCACAGCGATGACTTGTGGAATGGTTCTATCCTTTCCATCTCCACAAATCTTCTCATTTTCAGAAATATAAACATTTCTAAAAGAAATATTAAATTAGATCGTATATTAAGAGAGACTAAATATATTTTTTTAATGAAATTTTCTAGGAAAATTCTTCAGATCCAAGTAATCGACTGGTGGAATGGTTCTAACCTCTCCATCTCTAAGAATCTTATCCTATTCGCAAACCTAAAATTTCTAGGCAAGTATTAAACGAAATTGTATGTTACGTCAATTGCGATCTTTCGGAGAACAAACATCTTCCAAAAAACCTGTTTGAAAAGTATTGTGAATAGTTTTCGACCTCCTTGAAGATTCCTGTACTGTCGCGGTGGAATCATAATGTCTTGCATAAAAATTCAACTTCCCAACGGTTACTCCTACTTTTTCTTCCTATCGTGTACGTGACGATCACTTTTGACAGGCAGAAGCCTGCGATATTCACGAAGTCTCAATCCAAAAGCTGCCTCCCGAATGTGGAAAGAATCAATTTGTAGGAAACTCCCCGGAAGAGTTAAATGAGCTTCTTTCTGCTTTGGTCAACTGCTCTTTTGAGAGCCTTATTAGGAGAGCGGGAGCCTACGTTCGGCTTTGGGCCCAAGGCCTTTTATGCATGGCACCATGGAGTTTGACCATGAACTTTCACATGGATCTATCATGTCATTAGGGGAGAGGAGTCAGTAGTTGTGCATCCTAATTTCGTGCTTTTATTTATTCTACTTGGAAATTTCAAATCACTTCCAATATTCTACAGCACTTTACTTGGCAAGTCCCCTGCTTATAACTTTTGTTTCAAGGCCACATAATCAAATATGATGCCACATCAGCATGCTTTTTGTCAAGATGTCCAAAAAGGCCCAAAAATAAGTGAGAACAATACTTGTGCATTCACATCATGGGTAGTCGAGCACTGATGTGGCATCACATGATTGGTTGCTTTTTAGATCAAAGGAATACATTTTATTTAATTATAGGTAGTCAAGTCACAACTATTGGGCATTACATAAACAATTACTATCACAACTATTGGGCATTCTATAAACAACTACTATCACAACTATTGTAAGATGCTTAACTATTGGGTCCTACCCCCTAGTATATGTGAATTATGTTGAATCATTAACCTATGTGGATCCTATCATATTGTCTGCTTTTTGGATCTACTATGTTTGATCTATACACATGCTAACTAGGTAGTGACTCTACTATTGATTATGTATATCGACCTTATTATCATTAGATCTATTGATTGAGCATGACCCATACCATTTTTTCATCATGAAATTTGGTATGCTGAGCCTAGACCTCAAGTTTTCACTTTTACACCTTATGTTTGAGGAGCCATTTCTCGATTCTAAACCCTAATGTTTTAAAAATATCTCTTTGCCTCTCTATCTCTTTCTCTCCATATTTCTTCTTCTATCTCTCCCTCTATCTCGTTATTTATCCATCTCTCTCTACCCCTATACCTCTCCCTCTCTACCTCTATATATCACTTTCTATCTCTATCTTTATCTTTCTATCTCTCCCTCTCTATGTATTTATCTTTTCCATCTATATCTATCCCTCTTTTCTCTCTCTCTTTATCTCTCCCTCTTCTTCTCTTCATATCCCTCACCTCCATCTCCATCTCCATCTCTATATCTATCTTCCTCTCTGTCTCTATATCCTTACCTTTCTCTCTCCCTCGCTTTCCCCCCCTCTATGTCTCGTTTCTATCCTTATCTCTCCCTCTCTCCCTATTGCAAAAATATCATGAGTATGTTGGTAATGGAGCTTGATTATATTCTTGATTCAAAGGTTTTGCTTCAGTCGTGTTTGGATCTCTGTGGATGCCTAGTTGATCTGAAGCTATCACTTCTCCATTGAGACCTTTGTTGCACAAACAACATCATTTGAAAAATGTCCTACCAATCGACCTTATGTACTACACAAATGTATGCAAAAACTAGACCAAAATTTTCCCTAATTAACCTTTCACACACCTTCGTCATACCCATTGCACACCAAGTTGCAAATGCTAATTTAAAATAAGGTAGGATTCCACCAATTTAATGATGTCCTAATTGGTTTTCTATTTTGATTTCCCTAGTTTTCATAAATTTAGTTTTATTAAGAATTTTGCTGTCTAATCCTAATTTTAAAATTTCTTTTCCACACAATTTTTACGTACAAGCTCATTTTTTAGCTCTAAATTTTTTAAAACAAATTCATTTTATAGTATTGTTGGATTCAAAGAACTATTTCTTGTATATAAAAGGAATCAATAATCAATGTCTCAAGGATGATCTTCTACCTTATCTCTTTGAAATTAGTCCCAAGTCATTTATGAACAAAAGATTGCATGGTTTAACAATAATGGTAGGGTCTATGGAATAATCTATTTTATAAATTATGAGGATATTCTACACCATGTAGAGAATATTGTGTATTTTCACTTTTAAAGTCATCATTTAATAGCTATATGAAGATCTTGAATCTCCATCTCATAATGATAATTCCTAGGAAGACCTAACACATGTGGATAATGCTTGATTTCTATCAATCCTTCTCCTTTTAATGCCACATATATATTTATTCATACCTAGGCATCTAATAAAAACAGATGATTAGATTAGTAGTGTAGTTACATGACATGCACTAAGACTCCACATGCACCTATTTCTTTTACATAGTTCAAAGTCACTTTATCAAAAGCTTCTAGTGGTTATTTGTAGTAGGAGTTTACTTACCTACATGATCTACACTTGAATTGTTGCTTATAGGACATCTCATGCCTATCTACAAAATCTCATATTATGGACTGCGAGAACACTATTGAGGAAATGCAACTCCTCTTTGAGGGTATTCCTCTTTTATGTACTACTTCAATAGAATTTAATGTTGTTTCACTAGGGGCTTCTTATGACTCTTTGTACTAGGAATTTGTTGTGTCGCAAATCAACAACTCCACTTCCTAGAACATAATTTCACTTTCAAGGATAAGGTTGTCATCATGATTTAGTGAAACTTGCTCATCCATAGACCATGGAGGGTTGAAGGTCAACTCTATGAGAGTGGGTTTTCTCTCCTACTCTTTGAGCCCGGCTTTGACTTAGGAGGATGTTCTTAGAGGTTTGATAAACAAAATGGATGATAAAAAATGGTGATAACTAAACCCACACTATTGATTAAACTCCAAATACTATCACTGATATGAAAAGAACTAGTTATTTCAACACCTCTATATAGTTTATTTCATCACCACCACAATGAGTGCAATGTGGGAAACAATCCACATGGACCACAAGGTAAACGTATTAAGGTAATTTATATGAGATTGTACCAAGTTTGTTTTAGAACCATGAGCTATTGAAGTGATGTATTTTATTAGTTTCTATTATATATAGTTTGGTTATATTTTCAATAGTTTTTGTTTATTTAGACATGGTAAAACTCTAGAAACATAATTAGATATTATACACATGCTAAGAATAAAATACCAAATTCTAATACTTATTTGGGGGGTCCTATATGGTGATCTTCTAATCATGATCTAGGATCTAAAGTTCCAATTTAGGGGGTTTCATTATGTATTTTGGTATTAAATTCTATCATTTTATTGTATTGTTGGTTTCAAAGAACTATTTTTCTTGTATATAAAAGGAATCAATAATCAATGTCTCAAGGATGATCTTCTACCTTATCTCTTTGAAATTATTCCCAAGTCATTTATGAACAAAGATTACATGGTTTAACAATAATGATATAGTCTATGGAGTAATTTATTTTTATAAATTATGAGGATATTCTACATCATGTAGAGAATATTGTGTGTCTTTTCACTTTCAAAACTATCATCATTTAATAGCTATATGGAGATCTTGAATATCCATCTCATAATGATAATTCCTAGGAAGATCTAACACATGCGTATAATAATTGATTTCTATCAATCCTTCTCCTTCTAATGTCACACATATTCATTCATACCTAGGCATCTAATAAAAACACATTATTAGATTAGTAGTGTAATCACATGGCATGCATTAAGACTTCACTTGCCTACATGATCTACACTTGAATTGTTGCTTATAGGACATTTCATGCCTATCTACAAAATCTTATATTGTGGATCATGAGGACACTATTGAGGACATGCAACTCCTCTTTGAGGGCATTCCTCTTTTATGTACTACTTCGATAGAATTTAATGTTGTTTCATCAAGGGCTTCTTGTGACTCTTTGTACTAGGACTTTGTTGGGTCCCAAAACAACTCCACTTCCTAAAACATAATTTCACTTTCAAGGACAAGGTTATTAACATGAAAGTGAAACTTTCTCATCCATAGACCATGGAGGGTTGAAGGTGAACTCTATGAGAGTGGGTTTTCTCTCCTACTCTTTGAGCTCAACTTTGACTTCGGAGGATGTTCTTAGAGGTTTGATATTCAAAATGGATAGTAAAAAATGGTGATAACTAAACCCAAAATATTGATTAAACTCCAAATGCTACATCTAAGATGAAAGAAAATACCTATATTAACACTTTTATAAAGTTGATTTCATCACCACTATACAGTGAGTGCAAGGTGGGGAACAATCCACATGGACCACAAGGTAAATTGATTGAGGAAATTTATATGAGATTGTACCATTTTTGTTGTAGAACCATGGGCTACCTAAAAGTTATGACTGAACTAGCATTACTAGTTTAAAACTAGCATTGTTTGATACACATCTCTCAACTTCAAATTTATCTCAGATATGATATAAACCTCATTTTTTGGAGATGGTGAGAAGGTCATAGTTTATCCTTCTTTTGAGATGGTTAATATGATATTAACCTCATTTGTTGGAGATGGTGAGATGATCAAATTTAACCTTAATTGATTATTATTTATTCTAACATTTGAAGAGAAATGACGAATCAATAATCATCTTTACAACAAAAAATTATTTGACAAGGAAGGTCAACTACCAAATTTAGCTGCTAATTAAAACTATCAAAAAGATAAGGGATGGGTTTAGGGTCATTTCTTTCATATATACACAAGATTCAAACATACATGTGATTGAAAATACTTAATCTTTCCTACTAACTATTTTAATCCCATTAATACCAAGAAAATTTAAATTAGTTTAACAATATGTAACAACCACTCATTTGGGAATGTTGTGTGTTGCATACCAAGAAAATTTAAATTAGTTTAATTCATATGGGCATTACAACATTTTTAGGTTAACTCCATGTGCCATGCAATACTTGAATCATTCCTTAATTTGTGAGAGGCTTTCCTTCAATCACCCCTAATATGTTTCAACTGTTCACTAGCAATCTTTACATCATGTAGATGTTGCAAAGGTGGATTGAAGGGATCAAAACCAATAAAATGAACATAGTTTGATTCTTAGGCAGTAATCACATGGGTAAAATGGTGTGATTGAAACTAATGAGATGATGTTTGACATAGTACATAACTCTTTTAACTGCAAATTTTTCCAATGATCAAATCCCTTAACTTGCTACCCTTTTTTCTAGTTTTGATGAATTGTAAAAGAATAAACCTAAATAACTTCCACAGTAACATCAAATTTTTGGACTTATACTGATGATGAGTTTCGAACCATTTGGTGATGCTTCTATGTATTTGTTTAAGTAGTTGTTTTCTTGCAAGTTTAATGGATGCCTTAAGTTTTGTTATTAATCATTAGTTTGAAAATTACTATTGTAGAAAGTACCTTATGTGTTTGTGCCTTCAAAAGTTGAATTGGGTGGTGCTTATAAAGTGAATGGGGAAGATGATGTCACAGTTCCAGGAAACTTGTTGTGAAACATCAGGATAGTAATTTTTGGATGTTAAGGCTTCCCAATTGGATATCAAAGATCTTTTCTCATCAGCTTAATTTGGAATTTATGTATAAATGGATTCCTTAATGGTGTAGGTCTTCATCGAGACAACCATGAAATAGGGTTGACATTTTTGATGTCCAAGTCTGATGGCATTCTTGGGATTGGTTTCCGAGAAATTTCTATTGATAATGTTGTTCTGGTTTAGTTAGTGTTGATAGCCTTCATTCTATAATATGTCAACTTCATTCTATAATTTGAATGTAGCACCTTTCTTAAATTTTGAACAAGGTTATGAAATCAAGGGTTCAATATGCATATTTCAAGCCTATGTTAAACACTTTTTTTAAGGAATTTGTTGACAAGGCTATAGTTTTTTAATCAATTTATCTTTTTGTTGTGTTTGGACTTTCTTTTTGTAAACTTGCAATATATAATGCACTTTTATTCTTTCTAAATTGAGACTAATATTAATTTTGTTGGTTGTATTGAGGCACAACTTCATTCATGGTAGAAAAGGTAGCACCCTGATGTTGCTCATATCAGATGGCGCATTGCATATAAAGGAGAAAATATTCTAGTTGGGTTATTGTTGGCTGCATTGAAGGAGAGAGCTTCATATATGGGACACGATCAACACTCTCCTTGAATTATACATGTTACAACTTACTCTAGGAAGATTGCTCATGTTATAGAAGTTTTAAAAGATGAAATTAGGGGCATGTGCTCGCATTGAACTAGGGCTTCAAGCATGTGTTCCCATCATTGCAAAAGTCTTTTGGAGAAGTTTCTTTCTTGCAATCATTTCTCTACAATATTGTAACTCACATTTTTAGTCTTGTGACTGAAAATAACAATTTTAATACTCTATTTCTAAGTTGTAACTAGAACACCTTTCTTTAATTAATAAAGTTCACTAATTTTTCCTTCTCAATGGATTCTTATATTTGTGTGCAATTGATGATTGATGTGTATTTATGTGTTTTATGCTTAAATCCTTAAATAGGAGTCAATTAAAATGACTAAATATACTACTAAATGACATCAATTAATAATTAAATTGACTAAACATACTACCAATTGATAGAAATCAGTGTTAACAGTGAATAAATATGACTAGATATATTACTAGTGAAATCAGTGAATAAAAATGACTAAATAAGTGACCAATTAACAACAATCAATGACTAAATATATCAGTGAATTAAAATAAATGACTAAATAAGTGACCACATTACAACAATCAATGACTAAATCAACAACTAAATAAGTCACCATTTAAATATATCAGTGAATAAAAAATGACTAAATAAGTGACCAGATTACAACAATCAGTGACTAAATCAACAACTAAATATATTAGTGGAAAAAAAGTGACCAAATAAGTGACCAAATCACAACAATGAATGACTAAATCGATGACTAAATATATGACCAAATCGATCAATCAAAGCAACCAATAAATGACTAAAAATGGTTTAGTCATCAATCTAGTCACATTATATATGATTGGCAATAAACTACTAGTGGTCATGTGACCAACTGTAGTTATTTATAAGTAGTTTTTAGTAGTTTATTGATGTTTTTGTAATAGTGGTCACCATTTGAAGCATGTGTCGCTCACTGCTTTCCAACATCGCTAAACTTAAAAATCCCATGTGTCACTATATTACCTCAATGACCCCATAATCATATGCGTTGTTGAAACAAAAAATTGGGGTATGGTGCTAAACAAAGCATGTGTCACTAAAAAATCAATAGTGATGCTTCTAACACTTCAAAAGTGTTACTATATTATGACACACCTATCAACCTAACTTTGATGCCCTATTAAATGTACTTAAAAGCAGAAATCTAAAGAAGTTTCAAGTCACATACCCGAGGTCCTACGTCTACATGTCACTGATACTCTCAAATGTGATTAGAAAGGTGAATAAGGAGCGCACGGTGAGCCATTTCGCTGGGATGTTAGAGATCAGGATGCTAAATTCTCTAAGGTCTGAATGCACAAATGAATTGAAAGTGACACCTCCATCACCTATTTATGCCTGCAAATTATGATTTTTTTGCCCTAATTTAACAATGCAGCTAGGTTTTTTCACTAATTTCACAAATCTTGCTAAACTGAAGCTTATTTTCCTTCATCTTTTGCATTTTTGGCATGTTTTTTTGCATCCTGGAGCCTTTTCAAACCCCTGGGACAGCCTTATACCTTTTTCAAGAAATCAACCCAAAATTCAAAATTTTTGCCCAATTTCTCGAGGGGGCAACAAACCAGCTTATTCCTTTCGTTGGGGCAAAGTGGAGCATCTAAAAATCATAAATATCTTATTTTTTCATTTGAGCAACAATTTTTAATTTGAAAAGTGTCAATCTTTAAACTAACGTAACAAGTTCCTCACCTCAAAGAGGGGAAAATGTAGACACTTAAAAATGTCCTGAATGATATCATGCATTTTTAAGAATCAAGTATACTAACATCATTTTGTCTTGAAACCCATCCTCTTTTCACTTAATTGATTAAATTAGCCTAGCTATTTAATTAATTATTTCATTTGCATCTATTAACCTAATTAATTTAATCAGGTTAATTCACCCCCTTTCATGCTAACACTTTGTCCTATTAAACTAAATGCATCTAATTATTTAATTTAAGTTCTTAAGTCTTCTTATTTTATTAAATAACTCTAAGTTATTTAATTAAATATCATTTCACTTTCCCCCTTTTCATTAAATCACTTTAAATTTAATGAATATCATGAAATTCCCCTAAATGTGTAATTAATATTTGTTTTTATTGGCTAAATATCTATTTCCCTCACCCATGAAAATATTCCAACTCCACTCATTTGAAAAAAAGCAATATTCTTACAAGACTTCATATGTAAGTTAACTTACAAGACTTCTTGAGCAAACTAAAAGTGTGTTTGTTTGAAGGAATATTAACCCTTGATTAAAATAGCATCCTTCATTTTCATTCATTGATGAGAATCCATGATCCATGTTTCATCTCTCCTCCATCTTTGACCATTGATTAACCTATGTGATCTCAACCCTCCATTTCTCATTTGATCTCCTATAAATAGTTCACTATTCGGAGACAAATAGATCCTTTTAACATCAAACTTATGCTGTTAAAATCATTTGCACTTGCATCACATTTAGCATCTTGTTTTAGTTTAAATCACTAGCATAATAGCTTAGCTTCCATTAATGGCATCCATGATAACATAATGCATCCATTTAGCTTATTTGATAATTAGGATTTGAATATTTTTAGCTTAAAACTCATTTAGATTAGGCTTGCACACATCCATAACAGTTAAAATAGCTTGTATCATGTTCATTTAGCTTTTAATCATGTTTCATCACACATTTCCTATCAATTTCATCAATTTTCTTCAATAAAACTAATTGGAACAGGCTCATTTATCCGCAAGATTGGGAAAGGATTGTCATTCCACATCAATGTGACACCACTCCCCCAATAAGATAAGTTTCAATGGATTAGAGTAGGCATTTTAAAACTTTCATAGTTTAGCATGTTAGTTTGATAAGATGCTTCTATTTAGTTTAGCATGTTAGTTTGATAAGATGCTTCTATTTAGTTTATTTTGAATGATCTCTATTGGATTGACGTTTAGTAACATGAATATGTTTCGATTCTTCATGGATCAAGTGTAGTTGGCTCATACTAATCCATCGGTCACAATAATATTATATTATATTATAATATTATAATATTATAATAGTATATTATATTTATATTATATTTATATTATATTATATTATTAATATTATAATATATTTAATAATATTTGTTGTGCAATAAGTGGGATATTTATGTATTCTAGTTTATTTATTTTGGATTCCATTTTGAAATCCTCTTTAGCAGAAAAGAAAAACCCTAAAACCCTAATTGTTGTGTAATAAACACAATATCAAATCTTGGCCATAATTTCATTTTAAAAAACATACTCTAAAACCCTCATCAAAACCTTATTTTCAGGTTGCAACTCATTGAATTGGAGAAGTGAAAGGTGAATACCAGCAAGGAAGAGTTTGGAGGAGTGAGATCCAATAGCGACATATAATGGTAGTGGATCCATCTTATTTGGCATCCCTCAACATCATGGCCGCCTATGCTCACTATTTTTTTGTCCTTTGTTTCTTTTAATTTTTGCAAAAAAATATTTTTAAGGGTGAGAACCTTGTATGCTTCACTACACAATGTGAAGGAAGTTGTAATATTAAATCCTAAATATGCTCACTATAAGGATCTTTGCCAAATTTTCATTTTAATAAACATACTCTAAAACCCCGATCGAAACCTTATTTTTAGGTTGCAACTCACCATATTGGAGAAGTGAAAGGTGAATACCAGCGAGGAAGAGTTTGGAGGAGTCGAAACCAATAGCAGTGGTGAAAGCATCAAAAAATTATGACATAAGGTAAAGGATGCCATAATGTAAAAACCTAAATGTGATCATTATTGGATCTTGGCCATAATTTCATTTTAATAAAAATACTCTAAAACCCTTGTCGAAACCTAATTTTCAAGTTGTAGCTCACCAAATTGGAGAGGTGAAAGTTGAATACTAGGGAGGAAATAAGCCTTTTCTATCTTCCTTTTGCCCCATCACATTACCTACCATTTCCAGCCTCTAAAAAACTAGATGAATGGTCTATGTTGAATCGCTTTTCAATCCTCCAATTCTAAGATTTTGGTCAAATTTCTGATTTGGGCTTTTCTGAAACTCATTGGATTCTTCTAGTTTGATTTTAGTTTTGATTTTACTTAAATACTACTTTCAGTATTTTTTACTAATTGGAATTTCTCTATTTTGTTTTCATCTTAAATATTACTTTCGAGTTTTTTTACTGATTGGAATTGCTCTTCATTTTTTGAAACTGGGGACAGATCTGAATGGTGAGTTTATTTGCTCCAATTTTTTTTGCTTCACTGTTGAATAGCTATTAGTTTGCATAAGAAAAAGGAAAATAATAGTCAATGTATTTTTGCAAGGCCTGTGTTTTATAAAGGACTATACCATTTGTTTTACAAGTACAATCCCAAGGTAGATGGGGCAATATTGTATGTGACCATGCAGTGTCAAAGGAACTTATCAATTGGGAATCCTTGGAAACTGCAATTGTTCCAAACGAGTGGTATGATATAAAGGTCTATTGGTCTAGTTCTACTACCATTTTGTTGAGGCACATCATTTATATGTTTTGACTTGCCAGTGAGGTTGTCACCAGTGAGGTTTTTCTTTTCTAGTGAGGCAATTGTCAGTGAGACATTGAATGTAACCAGTGAGGTTTTTATTTTCCAGTGAGGCTTAATGAAGTAAATTTTTAGAGTCATTTTTTCTCCCTATATAAGGTTTTCCACTCATAAATATTGTGTTATGGCTTCTTTTGATTTGTCATCTATTTGTTCCTAATCATTCATATTTGTTCAAACATTTTAGTCTTCATTTTATGGTGTTTCTCTCAACATTTGAATATCTATGATACTTGAAGTTTATATGCATAAATTTTTGAGGGTTAATGAAGTTAGATTTGATTGTAACTTGAATCACTGATTCACCCAAATAAATTACTAAACCATGACTAAATAAATGACAACAATGACTAAATAAATGACTATCATGACTAAAATAAATGACTACAATGATTAAATAAATGACTACCATGAATAAATAAACAACTACCATGACTAAATAAATGACTACCATGACTAAATAAATGACTAGTTAACAACAATCAATGACTAAATTAACAACTAAATATACTGCCAAATTGATCAATCAAAACAACCAATAAATGACTAAAAATGGTTTAGTCATGAATTTGGTTGTGTTATAAATGACTGAAAATAAACTACTAATGGTCACGTGACCAAGCTTAATCACATATATGCAATTTTAGGTTTTTTAGTTATTTATTGTTGTTTTTGTACTATTGCTAATTTTAAATGCTTTTAAAAAGACATTATAATGATTAAAACAATAGAAATATGAGAATATAAAATAGAAGACGAAGACAAATTGATAACAGAGCTCACCAAATGGCTGTCTCTGGGTCCCTCTCCAACAAAGTGACCGATCCTTGATTATGCTCTAAAAGTTGTTTACAAGGCTCCACAATCTGTTACAAGTCTCCACAAAGTCTTCTCTAACAATAATGAAGTGAAGAAAATCCCCCCCTTCAAGTACAATTTACTTTGGCTTAAAGCCTCTCCATGTGCAGAGTGGAAATAATTTCATTACAAAAATTCCCAATTCCTCCTCATTGTCCTCAAAAGCCCAAAACCCTGCCCTTTAAATACAATTTCATATGCCATATGAGGGTTAACAAACATATTTTTTCATATATTCCCCATATCTCCTATATCTCTAATTAAAAATTAAAATCTTGTAATATTACCTAAGCTCGTATTCATCGAGCCCCTTAATATTCTTTACCAAGCCCTTAAAGAAATCTAATTAAATCTTTTACAAATTTGGGATTTATGGTTTAATGTTATTCTTAGGGAAATTCTTGTTGACAAAATAATAAAATGAATTTCTACCCATCAAATATCACACACCAAATGTGTGGTGAAATGGTAATTTTGTGTGATTACATATCTTGGGTTGAGGTGGATTTTCTAAGTTAAATACTGCCATCAACGGTTTACCTCCCAAAGAGCACACTTGGTGTAATGGTAGAAGGTAGGTGTTTGGAGGAGAGGTGTCAATTGTTCAAACTGTCGCCCCCTCCCCCAAAAAAATTAGGTCTTTGTTACTTAATAAATGTAAAGTGTTATGTTAAGCATTCTGAGGATATAGTATGGTTTAATGGTGGCGGTTAAAACTTGCAATGAGGAGGCAAAAGGTTTGAGCCCCCTCAATTTTTGGAAAACAAACAACCAAACCTTGTAGTGGAAACAACTAAACCAAGTGGAGTGTCCCATCGAGGTCCCATGTGGCATTTCTTCATTCACCCACCTACTGACATGTGTCAATTTCTGATTAGACCAAGTCAACTCTTGAGCCATGTCAACAACCAAAAATAGGTCTTTGTTACTTAATAAATGTAAAGAGCTATGTTGGGAATTTTGAGGATATAGAATGGTTTAATGGCGGTGGTTAAAACTTGCAACGGGAAGGTCAAAGGTTTGAGCTCCCTCAATTTTTGGAAAACAAACAACCAAACCCTGGAGTGTCCCATCGACGTGCCATGTGGCACTTCTTCATTCACCCACCTACTGACACATGTCAATTTCCATTTGGACCAAGTCAACACTTGAACCATGTCAACGACTGTGCCATGTCATCAAATAGCCAACTGTACTTTCCAACTATGCAGCAACATCACATGCACTTGCCACGTCAGCATGGTCAATCCTTTTACCACACAACTTTGATCGGCCATATCTTACACGTATAGACTCTGATTGATGTGATTCAAGTGACATCAGAATCATCTCAATGAACCCTTTGAATTGACACCATTCTTGTTTGATTTTGAGATTATCTTTTTTTGACCTAGAATCTTCAACTGGGATCTTATTCTAGTTGAACTTTGACCGAGTCTAACTTGGGCATACCGGCCCCTATCAACACAATTCAAGTTGTGTTGGGTTTGTGCCAGCAAGCTCTTTGACATGGTGCTAATTCTTGGAGCATTTGGAACAGTTGGATTTTTGGTGAAAATATCCACCTAGATCACTAATCATCAAAATCCATTAAGGGAAATATAAAAAAATGTTGTGAGTTGTATAAGTAAGCCACAAATATGATATTTATGCAACAAGATGTGGCTCTAGAAAGAGCTCTAACACCACTTGCAAGAAAATTAGAAAGAAAATGATGACAATGCATATATATACATAGAAAATAAGAGCAATACAATTATTGTATATTAAATTTATGGTACCTCTTTTGAGGGGGTAATCCTCCCAATAGAACACAAACTTCATACAATATTCAAGATGCCTCTCTTTTGCCTAAACTCAACTATATATAGCTAACAACAAAAGATAATTACTACTATTACATGCATGTATGATGATTTTTTCTAACTAGCTAATATGGTGACTTAAACAAAATACATGCATCTAGGATTTTATTTGATATGCAAAATACATATACGTGTAATAAAATGCTTGGACTTCAATTTGATACCAAATATTAAAAAAACTAATAGACATCATATAACTTTGTTTATGATCTTAAGAAATAGATATCACACTCCACTTAATCTCACTTATTCCTCAACCAAACTTATTCTTTGTGAATGCTAATAAAAATCACCAAAGAACCTATAATAAATTATTCTTTTATTTAGAATATGTTTAAATAATATTATTAGTTAAACCTATTCAATATTGACCTCCTAACAATAATTATGTAATCAAGGTATTTTACATCGCATATATAAATATAGTATGGTGTAATGTCAAAAATGTTCACACATATAATAAACTAGAGGAGAACATAACTCAATGCATTACAAAAATAAACCTTACTTAAACAAAGTTTAGCTAAGCTTCACCCAAAAAAAACTTTCTAAATTAGTTGCCACTTTTAGCACTCTTTCTTGTTGTGGAAATACTTTCTTCACACTCTCCCTCTCCATACATTTCTTCATCCATGAAAAAATGCTCAGAAATTTTTCCTCAAGCATTAACTTAAAATCTCCATGAGTTTCATATGTATGAAGCCAACATGTTTGTGGGACAAGCACAATATCTACCATTCCAAAAGTGTTTCCTCCAAAATAATTTTTTCCATTAAGAGTTTCTTCCAATATTGCTAAACCTTCTATAAATTCTCTCTTTCCTTGTTCTCGTTCTTCTTCGTTACCTAATAACATGTTCCTTCCTGAATAAAATATTTGAAAAAAAACATAAAAAAAAAATATTAAAAAATACACACAAATTTAAAAGAGTATTATAAAAGGAATTTAAAAAAATAAAATTGAAAATTGATATATAAATTGATTTAGACTACAATATTATAAGATGACCCATTTAAAACTACTTTAGTAAAGATCTAATTTTTAGATATTAAAATTATAGTAATAGAATATTATAAAGTAAATCATTGTTATATGAAAAATGTAAGATTGTTTACTCATAGTATTGTAGTAGAGCTAGCAATTAGAAGTATAAAGTATTAAATGAAAAGTAGAACATATTTTACTTGTTTTTTTTTTATTGTTGAAGTTAAATAGTTTAAAGAAAAAAAATTCAAAATATCAGAGTTTATGTTGTTAGAATTAGGTGTTGTACACCTTGCATAATGTTTGTAATATTTTAAAATTTATTTATTATGTGTGTGGTGTACCTAGGGGTTTCTAGGTAAATGTGCATCACAAGGAGTTATAATGTTGGGGCCACTTTGTTGTATGTAACATTGGGACATAATTGTAAAATGTAATTATTTAATATTGGGGGAATAATAAAATAATAAAGTACCCAATATTAAATGTGGGATCACATGATGTATGGTTTTGGGCACATGGTTTATGTAATACCACTTGGTGGTTTTGTGGGAGCTTGTTTCTATAAAAGCAACCACATGGGTAGTTGTTTAGGGTTGGATCAAAAATTGGTCAAGGTTGGACAGATTGTTGCAGGTTAGCAGGTTGAGCTTGTGCATGTGTGAGGGTTTGAAGCATGGCATGGGATGTGTGGATTCATGCTTGGTCAAATGGAATGCATGGATAGCTTTTGCTTCAGAAGTGTTCATGGAGTCTCTGTAGATGTATTGTAATGGGTTTTCATTGCTGAATAATACATAGAGTGTGGATGCTTTTGGAGGTTGGGTTTTTCCCTCTTGAGGGTTTTCCCAGGGTATATCTTGTGTCATTTTTGATAGGTATGTTGTCTATTCTCTTGCATGTTGATGTTGAGTATTTTACTTACATGTTTCAGATTTGGGTTATGTGGAAATTGTCATTACATGGCTACATAATTTCCTTACAAGTGGTATCAGAGCATTGGTTATTGGATTGGATAACCCTAGGTTGCATGAGAGAATGAAAGGCAATGGCAAGATATAGGGGTTTTGCAGGTGTTTTATTGTAGATCTGAGGGTTTTGGGTTTGCTGTTATGATGGGTTGTTTGCAGATTTGGGGTGTGAGAAAATTTTGGCAAAATAGGGTTTCTTGGTCATGTATTTAAATGAGGGTTTTGGGGGTGATTTTTCACAGATGACCTCCTGGAAAAAATTGGACCTCATGGTTGGATTCAGATTGGCCGAGAGAGAAATTTTGACATATAACATGTCCTATTTTGGTTACAGAAAAAAAAAATGCATCCCCTATTCATCTGTACGTACGTCGACAGTATACTCGTCAAAAAAAATTTAAAAAAAAAATCCGAAAAAAAAATATTCCTGCCCATCGGTAAAATCCTGCAAAATGAAAAAAACAAAAAAAAAATTATTAGAAAAATTAAAAATCAAAAAAATTTGAAAAAAAAAAGGTTTGGGGGGTCCGCAGATCCCCCCGCCCTGTCAGCCCGACTGACGTCGGAAACCGACTACCGTTCCGGTGACAGTCGGCTGTACCGACGGCCCCCGGTACAGTCGGCTTTGCTTTATGTCCGCCCAGCCCGTAAGGGCTTTAAAATTATTTTTAATAAAATTTTATTTTTCAAAATCTGCCAATGAAAATAAAATTCCGCCATGCAAAGTCCGCTGGATTTTTTCAAAGCAAATTTAACCAGATTTGATATTCTGGTCGGGTCCGCCAGGAGGGGGAGGAAAAATTTTTAAAATGAAAAATTAAATTAAATTTAAACGGATTTTGGAATCCGCCGCCCACCCACCACCGGAGCGCCGCCCGGGCGCCACCTCAGAGCCACCAGGAGGGCCTTTTACAGCAGTTTTTTTCAAACGCGTATAACTTTTGCCCAGGGTGTCAGATTTTTGACTTCTTATAGTCGTTGGAAAGCTGGTTCTGAGCACTACACAGTGATATAGGTTTTGTTCCATGATTTTATAGTTTTGAAAGTGTTTTTCTTGGTTGAAGTCAGATATTTATTTTGAGCTTTGAGAGGTGATATTGGGTGCATACGGAGTCAGATTTTGGACTTCGAATAGTCAACGGAAAGCTTGTTCAGAGAACTACACAGTGGATCAGATTTGAAAGTATTTTGACATAGTTTATTTGTTGTTTTCTTTATCTTAGCTGTGTATGGGTCTCTTTGACTATGGTGTTATTATGAGCTTATGGATTGTCGGATTTGGGATATTTGATATTGGTTTCATTGTATGCTCGGTTGTTCATCTCAGATTATTCTATTTTTGACATGGTTATCAGCATGTATGTTGCATTGTTGTATCTACAAGTTGTGCAATGTTGTAGGCGGTCTATACTTGTTGCACCTATGACTTGGATATGGGTTGTCTTTGCCCATTGATATTTCAGTGTTGATGAATGATTAGTTTTAGTGGCTTGGTTTAGTCACTTGGTTTGCTATTTTGGTTGTCATGTTAAGGAGATGAGATGGTATTACCAGGTACAGTCATGATATGAGACCTATGTAGTTGACTATGATTATGCAGATATGTGGACATGGTTGGGTTGATTTGTTGGTATATTTGGTGGTGATCATGATGTCATGGATGTTTATTGTGCATTAGAGACTTTGGCATGTTATGATGGTTTATGCAGGTGCATTGATTGGTGGTATTGGATTGGTTCCTGATTATGGTTGTGGCGGTGTATCTTCTTGGTTTGAGGATATTGGTATCACGATGTCATGGATAGCTTGGTTACACGGTTCAATGGGAGGTTGTGACAGTGATGGTTTGGCAGTGATGGATATGTTGGTTTGGCGGTGTATCTTCTTACTTTAGAGGATGGTTATCATTTTGTCATTGAGAGCTTGGATTCACAGGTTTTGTGTGAGCTTATGACAGTGATATGGTATTGATTGTGTGCATCATGGTACTATGGGATTGCTCGGTATCATGGTTTAGTGGGAGCATTTGGCAATGATGTGGATCCATTGTTGATTTTGGATGGTTGTCTTCAGCAGGTGATCTTTGGTGTCATGGAGGAGCTCTTGGATTTTGTGTGCTACAGTGAGAGTTCTTTAACATCAGCTGTTGGAGATGTTGAGGTATTATTTATGACTTGTTGGTTTTGACAGGTGATCTTTGGTTGTAGGATTATTTTTGTTATTATGTCATGGTATACTCTTGATTACTAGTTTAGAGTTGTGGCATGGTACATGTTATGATGATTTGAGCATGTGATCTTTTGAGAGGATGTGAGATCATGGTGTCATGTTTATGTTCCTGATTCTGCAATTGGAGCTATGATTTTTTATCTTGGTTGGTTCTCTTTGTATTGAGTACATTGATCATTTGCTTGGTGTTTAGCATGGATTGATCGGTTACAGGTGCTCATGGATACTTGGAGACTTAGGTGAGGCTTGGTGTTCTCTTGTGGTTAGAGACATGTTTTTGATATGGTTACTCTTGATGAGATTTTAGCAGGAAGTCCGAGGGAGCCTACACCTTGGTTGGACGTGAGTTCAACATGGACCAATGAGGAGAGTGTTCTTGGTTGAGTCATGATGACTTGGATATCTTGGAGGAGCATTCTCATTCCCCACTCTTGGTCTACTCGGTGGTTCACTTGAGAGGTATTTCCCATTATTCTTTCAGGTGCATTATGTTTATGCTTTGTCTTCTCATGGATATGGATCTTGAGCCATGGATATTTGGTTTCTGGAGGGTTCATTTGAGGAGTGTTGGCATGTTTATCTCCTT
Organism: Sequoia sempervirens; assembly: GCA_007258455.2. Taxonomy (NCBI): domain Eukaryota; kingdom Viridiplantae; phylum Streptophyta; class Pinopsida; order Cupressales; family Cupressaceae; genus Sequoia; species Sequoia sempervirens. The sequence goes on along the minus strand of VDFB02252616.1, from coordinate 102,328,234 downwards.
GTATATGTTGAGTTTAGGAGATGGTTTATTGGGCTGATTTCCTTGGTTTAGGAATGATTACTTTGAGTTTGATCTTCTTGTTTTGAGATGCTTACATCCATGTTAGTTACATATGTTATGTTTGATCTTGGTGATTGGATGGATGGATGTGGTTATGGATTTTGTTTTGGGGTGTTATGGAGGAGATCATACTTGACACAGTTGGCATTTAGAGGTGTGTGTAGGAGGACATGCTACAGGTGTTTGGTTTGCAGGTTTTGCTTATCATTGTGGATGTTCCTTGGTACTACATGTTTACTTCTATGAGATGTTGGTAGTAGACTTGGTATGCCTTTGTGATGGTGTTTTTGGGATGTTAACGAAGCGACGCGTTGAATGCGCTCATTCCAGGTTTGCATTCATCTTGACATTGCCCATGCAGTGGGAGCTCCTGGATGTGTATGTCATGCTTTGACAGGTTTGCACATGGAGTTTGTTATTGTGGTTTATGGGTGGATATGTTGTTGGCATGAGTTTACTATGTTATGTATACCTTTGGAGGTATGGATAGTTGGATGTGTTGGCACTTGCTGTGAGTGTCATTTCAGCTATGGTGATTTATTCTTGACAGCTACTGGTGCATATTGGATTCAGTGTTTGTGTTTTGAGATATCAGGTTGAGGCAGGTTTATGCTTCTTTGTGACAGTTAGTGTGACATCTCTTTGGATGTGTTCATATCTTAGTGCAGTTGGCATGGTGGAGGATGGGAGCATTCATGGATGAGATGGTGGTCACCTTGGTTCTTGTTACAGGTATCTTGATGGAGCACATGGAGCACTTGAATTCTAGGATGGTACATGTTGCCTATGGAGTTTTTTTGTTACCCCCTTATGCAATGTATACAACAAGTGGGAGATTGTTAGAATTAGGTGTTGTACACCTTGCATAATGTTTGTAATATTTTAAAATTTATTTATTATGTGTGTGGTGCACCTAGGGGTTTCTAGGTAAATGTGCATCACAAGGAGTTATAATGTTGGGGCCACTTTGTTGTATGTAACATTGGGACATAATTGTAAAATGTAATTATTTAATATTGGGGGAATAATAAAATAATAAAGTACCCAATATTAAATGTGGGGTCACATGATGTTGTATGGTTTTGGGCACATGGTTTATGTAATACCACTTGGTGGTTTTGTGGGAGCTTGTTTTTATAAAAGCAATCACATGGGTAGTTGTTTAGGGTTGGATCAAAAATTGGTCAAGGTTGGACAGATTGCTGCAGGTTAGCAGGTTGAGCTTGTGCATGTGTGAGGGTTTGAAGCATGGCATGGGATGTGTGGATTCATGCTTGGTCACATGGAATGCATGGATAGCTTGTGCTTCAGAAGTGTTCATGGAGTCTCTGTAGATGTATTGTAATGGGTTTTCATTGCTGAATAATACATGGAGTGTGGATGCTTTTGGAAGTTGGGTTTTTCCCTCTTGAGAGTTTTCCCAGGGTATATCTTGTGTCATCTTTGATGGGTATGTTGTCTATTCTCTTGCATGTTGATGTTGAGTATTTTACTTACATGTTTCAGATTTGGGTTATGTGGAAATTGTCATTACATGGCTGCATAGTTTCCTTACATATGTGAATGTAAAATTGTGAAGATCTGATTTATATTTGGAACAATTTTGATAAAATAAAATAAACACCCTTTGATCTTTAAGACTAAACTAAAAAACTACAAAATAAGGTGCATACCTTTTATTCTATAAAATCTGATCAGAATCGACAATTTTGATAAAATAAATACCCTTCAATCTTTAGAACTAAACCCAAAAACTACAAAAATAAGAGCATGCCTTCTTCTCTATAAAATCTAACCAGAATCGAGCCATGGCTCGGTCATATGGATCAGATGGTAAGAAACTCGGGCTGTTGCTCCAAACCTCATCAATATACTGCAGTATAATAATGGACTCGGGCAGAGGCCTGCCATTGTGAATAAAAACAGGTATCTTCTTATACACAGGATTTGTTTCCAGCAAAAGGGGGCTCTTAGGACAGAACAGATTTTCCTCCACATACTCATATTTAATGCCCTTTTCTTCAAGCCCAATCATCACTCTGAGGACATAGGGGCCGGGCCAGAAGCCAAGAAGCTTTACCTCATCTTTATTTGCCATCTTCACCTATTTCTACTTCACTCAACTCTTTCGTGCAGAAGAACATCATATCTCTGTTGTAATTATACTAGCTTTGGGATATCCAGTTTTCATATAAAGTTGACATAGTTTCCTGGTAAATATAGAATGTTAGGTATTATAACGCACTTCAAGACATAGCCACTGAACGTTAGTTGCCTGCGGAACATTGGGTATTATAACGCACTCCAGGACATAACCACTTAACCCATGATGTCTGATGATTTATAATTTAGTTCCTCAAGTACCCTTTAACCTGTTGATTTACTATTTGTATCTACCCATCAATTTAGGGGTGATAGTTGGTACTGGGAACTTGAACTTAGTGTAAGTCAAATGAAATAACTCCTTATGAGTGAACAGTGGTTCTCTTAGCTTTTATTCTTATGGTTGTGGCAAGATTCTAGGACTTTAGCCTTGATTCCTACCTTTGGATTTATAATCTCTAAAAATGCTATCAGATTCCAAGACTTGCTTTTGTACATATCCTTGCAGTGTACAGCCCCAAGAGAGTCGGGGCTTAACCAGGGAGCAATGCATGGCATCATAATGATCATTGAACAAAGCCTTATTATAGTTTTTTTGACATGACAAATTCTTTTTTATCCAGGATCTATGAACTTGCAATTTTTTATATTTGTCTTCCCTTTTGCTACCCAGGGAGGAAGGCAAAACCCACAATTTTACATTACAGTTTTACCATCTATTACCACTGGCTAGTTCAAACTATAATTGAGTGCTGCTTCTATATTTTCAATTTGGGTGCAAGTTTCAAACTGGAGACCTCTCTCGCACAACACTAGCAAGTTATCACTTCATCCCAGGCCACAACCCAGGAACAAAGCCCTATTACCTATTTGCAAAAGAAAGTACTAGTAGCAAAATTTCATCATTATTAGCTGAGGATGGGCGCAACAATGTTTCAGAAATCCAAGGATGAATCAAATTGTGGCGAGAAAATACTCTGGAAAACTCTTGTGGCTAGAAGATAACAAAACTTTGAGAAGATTATCATGCAATTAAGGTTTTCTTTAGCCATGTCATTTTGAAATTATTGCCAGGAAATATTCTTGCCTGAATGATCACGTCAAATTGAAATTCGAAATACTCACATCACTTACATTACACACGTAGATTGACATAAAATTGAAAAATATGAGATCAGTATCTGATAATTTGAAGGGATAACAGCTATGAACTTGCCCTTTGAATGAAAATTTCTGATAATTTTCATACTTAATTGTTGCAAGATAAATTTAGCAATTTGCTTATCATTTGAGGAAGAGAATTGTTACAATTCATTTGATGGATTGTACCCATTTGAAGGGCACAGACAGCTTTAAATTTGATCACTCCCTTGTACTCTTAATATCTCTGCTCCTTTAGTATAAACAATTTCCAAGCATCCAAGACAAACAATCTTTTAAAATATTCAAAGTTAAAACTTTTAACTGCTCAACTGAAAACTAGTTAAATGCACATCAAGTTAAAAACACTCCTCATTTTGATTTGCTTGAACAAAAGTCTAAGGTTGAAATCCTAAATTCAAGCATTGTTGTTGTTGTTGACATTATATTGTTGAATCACAAGAAAATAGAGTTCATCACTAATGAGAAATGTAGTTTTGAAGTTGCAAAATTGATATGCTATTTTAATATCATTAAATATTTTCATATGTTTTTGGATTAATTTTGGAGCTAATTTGTGGATTAAAAATAACTGGTATTCCATTATATCATGTGGTTTGATTTTTGAAATGCATCCTTTGAAATTTTAAAAAATACTATTGTGAAGTTTGAACTTATCTCATATTTTGTTAAAAAAGAAAAAGAAGTTTAATGTTATGCAAGCTTGTGGAACTATTTCTGCATGGTTGGGGATTTGAAAGGGATTGGGGACATGTTTGTAAATGAACTGGAAAGCTGGGATTTATGTGGTTGACATTGGCAGTGATGACTTTCTGTTAATCATGGGCATGCATTTTTCAATCCTTATCATCCATTGTTAAATTCTAGTGTACCAATTATTATGTTGTGGTAGACGTAGTCATGATAAGATTTTGGTGGGCAGCGGCAAAGAGAAATAACAGGCTTATGAACATGAAGAGATGGGAATGTTGTGAGAATGGTTGTGATTCAAATGGAAAATAGAGAGGTGCCATTAATGAATGGAGAGACCAATCAAGATGTGTAAGAGAAGATTTTCAAAATCAAATATTAATTGGTCCAAGGGAATGTAAACCATAAATGGAAGTACTTTTCAAATGCCAATAGGTCTAGTAGTCCAATTCAACAGACAACAATCTAGTGTTGCTTACAATAGATTGAATGCAGTTTCCATGAAACCATGATGATTGTGTCCGAACACTCAATGTTGAAGAGTAGAAATAGTCCCATTATGTTTGAAGTTACATTCAATGGCTAGAGAAAGGGACATTGGTGGTTTATAAAGTCAACAAACCTCCTGTGCTCTCAAAATATGACTACCAACTTTCACATAATAGCATGTTGCTTAATACACAAACACACCTTTGAAGCAATGTTGTTGTCACAAAAGTAGTCCACCAAACCAAATGCAAGGTCAGAAGATAATAATCATTGCAGGAGAATAAATGCACTGGTAATGTGGCTCTCTGGCATTGCCAATCAGTGTGAAGTATATATAAAATAATGAAAATTCAATCAAGTTTACATTGCAAAATGTTCTTCATAATAGCAATGATCTAGAGACAAAGGTTACTGTTCACAGATTTAGAGTTTCCAATGTAGATACCTTTTAGGATGTCGATCAGTAGAGCACTATTGGGAAAAAAGAAATGTGATGCTAAGCAGATTGATGCTCACAAATTTCTTAAGAAATAACCTACAATGAATATTAAAGCCTTGGTGACAAAATTTGTTGGCACACAGTTTTTAAAGGAGATGAAACAACTCTCAAAGTAGGGTGTAAAAACAAAAAACTACTCATGTAATCAGTCTTGAAATAATTAATATTGTTTTATCTAACCATCTTAATGTATTATGGACATCCATTTTTAAAACTGTAGAACCTCAAATTTAATGCTTGTGTCTTTCATTCAGAAGATGTCAACAACGAGCCTGGTATTGGCACAATCATGTGAAACGAAGCAATAACTTTCACACAAACCTCACAAGGTTGATGTAGCTTGATAAACACTGTAGGTTATTAATATGCCACAAATAATAGGCTGCTTGCCACAAGTGGGAATTTTGCTCAACACTTTTTAAGTAATTATATGCATTTGAATGAATGTGCATAAAGAATGGTCTCTATAAAGTAAAATTATACTTTATGCAGCCTCAGGAATGCGACAGTGTGTCTAACCTTTGTAGAATCTATTTGAGGCTTGTAATACACCAAATGGGGCAAATAAAGGTCTCCTGGAATCATTTTATCAAGATGGGCACTGTAGAGCTTTAATCTACAATTGATTCCCATGTAATTGCAAGTAAAATAACTTCACGACTCATGCAAATCCTTATTTTTCTACATGATTAGGCTCAATTCTGCAATGAAAATCTTTATAATCTGATGAAAATTTTCTGAAAGCATGTACTTGTTGGAATTATGTAAAGCAGCAGTATGCATCTATTGAAGCATAAGTTCAAAAGAAGCCTGTGTTTTCCTTTGATGCACAGACAATCTAGATGACTATATCAAAAATGCAGTATCAACCCTTCACCCAACCCAAGCTGTCTCCCTTTGACTTACGAGTAACAAATTTTGATTCTTTCTAATATACTTAATTGTAGTGAAGGTAAAGGCTAGCCCCTGTGATAACTGCACGCCTCTAACTATAGGAAAAGGAAGTAAACGGTAAATAACTCCCATTAAACCTATAATTCCCATTAAAAAAGTGTTCCATAATCTATGGAATCGTGAGATGCTCCCCCTCGCTTATGGCCACCACAACAATCGACTTCATTGGCTAAACAGGCATCGGGATTCCCCATATTAGCCTTGTGATTATATTGTAGATTTCTATGAAGATTAGAGTGGTGCCCAGATCAAGGCCATTGACAAGAGTAAGGTAATGAAAATTGGAACAAATGTGCACAAGTCACAAAGTGGTCCACTCACCTCAGACCATCCTCTTTTGCATCTCAAAGTTTGTTTCAACCTTGCAGGTAGAGATACAAATACAAAAGAAGTTGAGCTATCTTCTTCTATAGGTAGAAGCCTTTCCCTCAATTGATCATTAATTTGTTCTTGCTTCATACTTGCAAATCTTAATTACAAGTCTATTTGTTGGGTTTGAATTAGAGCGTGTAAAGCAAGGACTATCTAGTAAATTGACTGGAAAAAATACAACTAAATCTTGAAAAACTTTTGTGGTATTGATATAACTTTAGTTGTTGTTAAACTGTTCCAGATTAATCATGGGAATAGGAAATACAGACCTGTGAAGTTGGTCCTATACAAATGTTAAAACTCCTTTATCTTTTCAAAACCCATTTGCACTCGAATCCCAAAAAGTTGAAAGGACTGTCAGAACACTTGAGCTACTTGGCCATGACAGGGAATGACCTTGAGGAATCTGTAGGTGACATTCTGTATACTGAAACAGATGTGACTCTTCTCTTCATAGATGTTAATATAATAAATGTTTATTTTAGGGGAGAGGATCGGGTAGTTGAGCACCCTAACTTCACGCTTGTGGAAATTTCAAATCATTTTCAATTTTTTTACAGCAGCTTACTTGACGAGTCCCCTACTTATAGCTAAGGTTTCAAGGCCACATCAGCATGCTTTTTGTCGAGGTGTCCAAAAAGGCCCCAAAAAAAGTTAGGCCAATACTTGTGTACTAAATCATATTTTATTGGTGCACTAATGTGGCATCACATGATTTGTTGCTTTTTAGATATAAGGAATACATTTCATTCAATTATGGATATTGTGGAATTGTATTGAGTTCTAGATCTAATATTGCTCATGACAAAACAGAATTCTTGATGATTCAAGATAGGCCCTCGGCAATGGAAGCAAATTAAACATGGGGAAATCATGAGATATCTTGGGATTCCTTTTGGTCTTGGGGTTTCTCTCTCTGATATGTGAAATTGGTATCTTAATAAAGTCAAAACTAAACTTTTTAATTGGGGAAACAAGTTTCTTTCTTAAGTTGTTTCTAGATCTAATATTGCTCATGAAAAAACAGAATTCTTGATGATTCAAGATAGGCCCTCGGCAATGGAAGCAAATTAAAAATGGGGAAATCATGAGATATCTTGGGATTCCTTTTGGTCTTGGGGTTTCTCTCTCTGGTATGTGAAATTGGTATCTTAATAAAGTCAAAACTAAACTTTTTAATTGGGGAAACAAGTTTCTTTCTTAAGTTGTTTCTAGATCTAATATTGCTCATGACAAAACAGAATTCTTGATGATTCAAGATAGGCCCTCGGCAATGGAAGCAAATTAAACATGGGGAAATCATGAGATATCTTGGGATTCCTTTTGGTCTTGGGGTTTCTCTCTCTGATATGTGAAATTGGTATCTTAATAAAGTCAAAACTAAACTTTTTAATTGGGGAAACAAGTTTCTTTCTTAAGCTAGCAAAATTCAAGTGGCTAACACAATATTCTTGGCCACTCATGTTTACTACTCATCTTGTTGGATGTCTTCCAATAGAAGTTATGAGGATTTGGTTAAAATTATTTGAAGGTTTTTATGGATGAATTGGGATGGCAGTATTGGCTTTATTGCCAGTTCTTGGGATCATTGCATTCAACCCAAACATAAAGGAGGCTTTGGTTCAATGGACCCTAAAACACAAGGGATATGTTTAGCAACCAAATGGATTATAAGAGTTGTCAAAGGTGATGAACCTTGGAAACTTCTTATACTGTACAAAATTTACCTTTCTTCAGCTAAGGGAAAATGGCAAGGTGTGGGTTGGTTAGACAAAATTCTTCATGCATCTTTTTTTTTTTCTGTTAAAGCTTCATTTCCCTTTCAATCTGTTTGGAAGGCATGGCAATATACCAATCATCTTTTAAAGTGGAGAGATTCTTCTCTTCAGCATGGGTTCAATTTTGCCACTTCGTCTATTTGGTGGAATAAACATATTATGTATCATGGGCAGCCTCTTGCCTTAAGTTTTCCGAAACAATCTTATTTTCTCTACAAAAAAGGCATCAATAATGTGGGAGACCTTTAGGATTTCACTACCTTGAATTGGTCACCTTGGCATATAGTTCAATCTCATTTTAAGTTGAGCAATAACTACAAATCATTTGTGATCTTTGTGCAGTCATTGACTCCGCTGGAACTTTCCATGAAGCTATGCACCCCCATCCAATGCAATTTTTCAAAAATTGGTTATGGTTATCGACTTACCTATTCTTAGTTTTTTCTTTGAAAAAAATATATTTGCAGTTGCTCCCTCATATGCCCATGAAGTCTCACTTAAACTTGAAATGGAATTGCAGATTTAGTGAAAAAATTTGGGCCAAACTTTCTGCTCAAATTTGGAAATCAAAAGACAATTCTAAGGCTTAATTAATGGCTTGGAAGATTCTACATTACAAACTACCCATTGGGGGTAGGCTAAAGTGTATAATGGTTCAACCCCTTAATTGTCCTTTTTATGAGAAACATGAGGATATGAGGCACAATTTTTGGTGATGTTAGTTTATGAAAAAATAATGGAATTGTGTTTTTAATTCCTTGCCTGCTATTTTCGAACATAAACTTAATTGGAAAGAGGCCTTGCTTGGAGTTGGGTTACATAATAATATTATTGTTGATGGAGTTCGCCATGTTATCTTGTTGCATCTATGGAGAAACAAATGTAAAGCAGTGTTCAATAGTAATGATCACCAGGATTTTGCAATTCTAAAGCTTTACTCTGACATACTGTATTGTCTTGCTTCTCTTTTTTGTCTTCTATAGGCTGATTCCAGGAAGAACATCAAGATGGACACCCAAATCCAACACATCAAATATCAAGTGGATCTCTTGCTTAGAAAACAGAAGATTACTCATGGGTTAACACCTTTTTGTTGTTGTAATACTATTGGAGATGTTGTTATGGCTGATCCATTTATTAATGGTTCCAAGGACTTCATTGTTGCTACTCTAGCTTATAGATCTTGTTTTCTTTTTGTTTCTACTTGATGGCTGGTACATTTGTTAATGGCTTCCAATATTTTCATTGTTGTTGCTCCAGCTTATAGCTCTTGTATTTTTGCTATTTTGGCTTACTATTGTTGGCATTTTGGGAGACTATTAGCTTCTAGTGTTGTCATTGATGGTAACTGAAGTCATTACTATGATTCAAAGAACATGAACTAGTCATTTCGGTAGAAAGTGTGAAGAATAGTGTGTTATCAGAATAGTGAATGAAGAACAGGGTATCTGGTCTGTACAACAATCTAATTTTTCTCTAGGATCATCTTTTCGAGTTGTGGATCCTCTGGACAGTTGTCTAAGCATCCATAATGTCTTCCTATTGAGTTCTATGATGCTTCAATATTCATTATACGAGCAAGGAGATCCAATAGAATATTTTCTGTTTATTTTCTCATTATGGCTGACATAATGAATATGGCGTATTGTGGATGTATAAGGAGTAACTATTCAAATTTTTCTATGTCCAAACAATTTTGTTTTGGGTCCATGCTAATTCATTGCTGGCCAAGATAGGTTCGCATGAAACATTGTCAAAGGATTGAGCCGACTCTTGTGAAATATTTTATATTATGGTGAAGCTAACTTAGAATGATTAATCTATGCTCGTGGATATATATAAGAGATTGTTTTCAACATTTTGATGTGTGTAGAATGGTGTTCTATGCAAAGAAGGTATTGCAAATATCAAAAGAATGATTAAATGATTTATGCATAATTTCACTTGTGCATTAAAGATTATGTGAAGCGAGTTTGTGCAAAGCAAAGTAGAATTGCAAAATCAGTCAGAAGGACAAAAGTTTGTTGTGGAGCTTAATTGGAACTGTAATCAGGAATTTGTAGATGCTACTCTTTTAGTTCAACTCTTGGATTTAATCCAAATTTTGTAAGGCAATATTCCTTCCCATTTTGAGCAGTGAGCTCTAGGCAGTGAGCCTAAATGCAAGTGCATTCCCCTATTGTAAACTTTCATTTGATTATACTCAGATAAGATTGTGGATTGGTCGTCCACCATAGTTTTTCCCCTAATAGGGTTTCCACGTAAAAAATTTAGTGTTATGGTGTTGTGATTGTTTATGTTCTATTTTACATCATATCTTTGTTAAGTTGTTTTAAGTGGTTTTAAGGAATAAGTTAATAAAGCTTAATTTTGTTGAACATTGATTCACCCCCCCTCTTAGTTTTCCATAAATCCAATAATTGGTATCAGAGTTGTATCCTCTAAAGAAGTTTGACAACTTGAGGAGGTCCAGGAAAATGGATTTAGATAGTCTCCAACAACAATTTGTGGTAGCCTTGGAAGATCTTGATCAAGCCAAGTCTGAAGTATGGGAATTACAAGATAATCTAAACAATGTAGAGAAATTCATCCAATTTCTAAAGGAACATATTAACAAGTCAAGAGAAAAGAGAAAAGAGTTGTGCGATCAAATCCAATAGAATGAAAGCAAGAACTTGGAAGGTGAACATCTGAAAGAAGCCTTGAAGGAGAAATTTGTAGAATGTGAGAAGCTCTCTAAAGACAATGCTTCTCTGAAGCATGAAATGGAATCAATCACGATGAGAATGACTAAGGAGATTGAAGATAGAAAGAAGAATGAAGAAAAGCTTGCACAATCCTTGAAGGAGAAATTTGAAACATGTAGCCGATTGGATGATGAATTGGAACAATCCAAGAATCATGAAGAAGAAGTTGAAAAGTAGATGGATACTCTCAGAAATGAACTTGCTACTACAAATGAATATAAAGATAAGTTCAAAAATAGATCTGCCATGCTTGATCATCTGATTAAGAGTCAAAGGGACAATGGTGACAAGAGAGGTCTTGGATTTGAGAAAGGTGAAAGCTCCAGACTCGGTGATATGCAATTCAAACCAAGAAATTAAAAGAACAATGGTGGAAGGAAACCGGTAAGACAACCTAATGCCCAGAGACTCAATGGTTATTGCTTTTCTTGCAATAAGTTCAGTCATATGGCATCCCAATGTAGGAACAAAATGAAGATGAAATATACTAGTCCTTCATTTGTTGGTAAGTGCTTTAATTGCAAGAAACATGGTCATAAAGCAAATGAATGCAAAAATGTGGCAAACAATTTTTAGAGAAATGTCAGATGTTATACATGCAACAAACCTGGACATGTTGTTAATTGATGCAGATCAAGGAAGAATCAATGGAATGGTAGATTTGGACAGAGGAATGTAGTATGCTACAGCTGCAAAAAACTTGGCCATATTGCCAAATTTCGTTGGAATATAAGAGGTCCAGTAAGACAGAACATGTAGAAGGATGTTAAGGGAAAAGGAAAGATCACTACAAAAGTGATTAGGAAGCAGATGCAAAAGAAATGGGTGAAGAAGGAACCCTTTATTGAAAAAAATGTTCCTGTGCCTAAAATTGTTGCTAGTAATTCTTCCAAAAATTGATTCTAGGCCTCTGGCCTAGGGGGAGTAGTCAAGAAAATCTTTCAACCCCCTACTGGGAAGTGACACCAGATTGTGGATATGTTCAGAAGATGTGCTGATGATATACAAATGTTGATAAATCATCTGGAGGTAGTATCATGCAATCTTTGAGATCCACAAAAGGATTATCTCTCTTAGTGCATGAAAACAGTGCAACCAAGTAAGTTAGGGAAAAAACATTAAATGTGATAAAAAGGAGTAGGTGTGCAATTGATAAAAAGGAATTTTTACCTTCATTTGTAACTTGGCATTTTGAGAAAAGAAGATTGAAATGGTCTTAGGTGAACTTTGGTGAACTCAAGGCAAAATTCAAGTGCGAAGTGAATTCGTCAAGCAATCTTATGGTAAAAAGGTATTTTTTAGAAAATCTTGAAACCTTGTGCAAATGGAAACTCCCTTGGTAGTTGAAGTTAAGGATAAACCACATCCAAAGTTCAAATGGCATCCATAGAAATCTGAAGAGACAAAACCCTTAGGTGCATTTTTGTTTGTGCCGCAAGGAGTATTGTACATTGAAGATATTAGGAATTATGTGCATGCAAATATTGAGGATTTAGGAAGTTCTCATCTGCTGAATTTGTACTCTCATCATATAATTTAAGAAGACTTCATTATAAAGCATGAATTCAAAACCCTAGAGGAAAAGATGTTTGTGCAGTTTGCCAAATTTCCAACATTTGAAGAAAATGAATGGGTTCGATATGTGTTGAGTCATTTTCATGGTGAGTTCATGTAGCTGGATGTGCCATTTAAAATCACAAAAGAATCTATATGTACAGTCACTGGTTTGAAATCCACCAATAGACTTCCAATTTTGAAGTCAGTAAATAATGACAAGGTTATAGGAAAATAGGAGCACAATGGGACAAAAGTGCAATGACAATAGAAGATATTGCCGAAGTCGATGTAAAATTCACATCAATGGTCATTGGTTATAAGATTTATCACTCAAGCCGAGAAAACTCGGTATCTAGTACGGCTATCTATGTGGCTTATGAAATGGTGAAAGAAAATGTAGACTATGACCTATGTGAATTGCTTAGAAGTTAGTTATTGGAGAATCTAGGGAAAATCAAGGACAGAAAGAATACCTTCAAATACGGTAACTTGTTGTTGTGTCTTTTTTTCTATTTCTTAGATGAGGTTCTAGGGATTGGAAAAGTTCATTGGTAGATTGATGTGCCAGTAGCTATTCAAATAAGGAACATGTTGTTTGGTATTAGTGATCACGAGTTTCAGAATATTGTTCTTTGGGGATACTTTAAGAATTTCTAGAAAATGATGCATGACAGGGAAAGAATTCCCACTTCAATCATGGAACAATACAAAGACTCTATTTGCTTCATGGTGGATATTGATCAATGCCATATGGAAGCAGTTGATCCCAGAACAATTTGGATCATGCCTATGGGATACAAAGTAGAAGAGAAAATTTTGAAGATGTATGCATAACACTTATTGAATTCACCTCTAGACTCGACAGAAGAAAGATTTGGAACATATGCAGAGAAAAGTATGCAAGTTCATATAGACTTGAAAAAGATGATATCAGTTAGGAAGATAAAGAAAGAAGTAGAAACGTATGCAAAAAATATGGGCATACCTATGGAGAAGTTGAAAGAGGCAAGAAGGAAGAGAGATGAAGCTAAAGCTACAAAAGAGAAGGAAAAAAAAAATTATAGTCAGGGAACATCCTCTCCCTGCACTAGATCCACTAGGAGTTTCACTACAGCCCAGTCATCTCAAGCAAAAGTTATGGGAAAAAGGAAGAAGAGTAAAGGCACAAGATCCTATGAAGCTATCTCCAAAGATGAAGAAGTGGAAATTGAATCAAAAGAGGTTGTGAAGGAACTTAAGGCTATTGGAACTCAGGTTGTAAATTTAAACAAAAGAAAAGGGTTTGGTAAAGAAGAAGAAGCAAAGAAAAAGACAAAGGTTGACAAACCCAGTATGACAGTTGAGGAACTTGAAAATGTAGCTGTCAAAGATGGTAATCTCAAACCACTATGTGAGTTGTATGAAACCTTTGATGAATCCAGACAGCGAACTCTTGAAGAAGCCATGATAAAACATATGAACATTTTCAACAAAGTTCTTGTTGAGATCATGGTTAATTTGCCAAAAAGTCTGTATGACATCTTGGAAGCTAGAAGATTAAATGCTAGTATAGAAGAAGAAGAAAATTTGAGAAAGAAAACTCTTGCATATTTATGTCCAGAAGTGTCTATTAAGGAGATGGATTCACTTCTTTAAAAGGCCAAAAAGAAATTTAGAAGCAAATCAAGAGTGAATAAACTCATGATTGGTGAGATAGATGCAGTCGCTAATGAAACTAAGATGATTCTAGAAGAGTTTCTATCAAAGAAAAAAGTAAATGAGGAAGAGAATGTTGATGCTAAGAATTTCCAAATCCCTCTTGAAGTGGAAAATATACAGACCCCTATACAAACTAAAGTTCCTAAGGTGGCATTAACAGAGGAAAAGGAGATACACATTGAAGAAATTGAAGCATCTAAAGGTAATCCAAAATAAGTCCCTAAAGAATCCAAGGTTGAAGAAGAAAAATTTCAATAAATAAGAGTTGAAGTAGTGAAGAGATCTTTGATAGAACAAATGGATGAAATAGATCTTGAATTGGATGAAATTTCAATCAATCTATCCACTTTGTCTCTAATTCACATGATGAAAGTTGCTTCAATTGCTCAAGCCAAATCTAGTGAGAAGATTCTGAAGTCTCACATAGAAGACAGTGAATTGCTAAATCTTGCATCTTAAATCTTGCAAAAATTAATGCCTACTCATGTCATGGAAGTGTTCGGTTCCTCTTCCAGAAAACTAAAGAATCTGATAAATTATGTAAGTTCTCATTTTGAATCTTTTGAGAAATCGGCTTGATTAAAGTGCAAAAGGAGTTTAGGGAAAAGAGATTCGGCAGTCTGAAAGAATTGATTGCAAGAGATAAGAATTTGTGAGCCAACTGCATAAAAGGTGCTCAAGATACTTTTTTTGAAGGAGGAAAAGTGTATAAGTCTTGTTTAGTTCTATCCAAATTCACTGAAGAAAATGAAAAGAAGGTAAAGGACATTGAAAAATAGTCAGTCATTATCTCTGATGTTATTGACCCATTAGGTGATAATGTTTGTAAGCAAGAGGATCAAGTTATGTGTCTACTTGATCAAATAAAGAGTTTGAAGCTAGAAAATGAAAAGATTGTTGGGAGAATATGTGAGCTCAAAGGACAAATCAGTTCGAAGATTGAGACAATGGAAAATATTATAAAGGAGGAAAAAGATGTTATGGCCACCCCTGACCTAGTGAATCTTGAAACTGTAGAAACTCTATCTTATCTACTATGTGGACACATAACCATTTTGGAAAGTTTCAAAAGTGTATGGAGCTCAAATTTAAGTGCGTTGAAGAATGAATTTGCGGATGTCTTCAAACTTCTATAAGTCATAGGGTATGTATGCACAATTTTGAAAGTTTTTCATTGATGTCAAAGGGGGAGAAGATTGTAGTGAAAAATGCTTTGACATTCTAAGGGGAAGAAGTGTTGTATATAGAAGCTATGTTTTGGAATTTTGAATGTTGGCAGTGTATCTATTAGTCTCGACACTTAGGCATTTTTCACTAAGTGTTTCCATCAATGCCAAAGGGGGAGATTGTTGTCATTTTGGGAGACTATTGGCTTCTAGTGTTGTCATTGATGGCAACTAAAGTCATTACTATAATTCATAGAACAAGAATTGGTCATTCTGGCAAAAAGTGTGAAGAACAGTGTGTTACCGAAATAGTGAATGAAGAACAGGGTATCTGGTCTATACAACAATCTAATGTTTCTCCAGGATCATCTTTTTGAGTTGTGGACCCTTTGGATAGTTGTCTAAGCATCCATAATGTCTTCCTATTGATTTTTGTGATGTTTCAGTATTCGATATATAAGCAAGGAGATCCGACAAGATATTTTCTATTTATTTTCTCATTATGGCTGACATAATGAATATGGTGTATTGTGGATGTATAAGGAGTAATTATTCAAATGTTTCTATGTCCAAAAAAATTTGTTTTGGGTCCATGCTAAGTTGTTGCCAACCAAGATAGGTTCGCGTGAAACATTGTCAAAGGATTGAGCCAACTCTTGTGAAATATTTTATATTCTGGTGAAGTCGACTTGGAGCGATTAATATATGCTCGCAGATATATATAAGATATTGTTTTTGGCATTTTGATGTGTGTATAATGGTGTTTTGTGCAAAGCAGAATTGCAAAATCAATCAGAAGGACAGAATTTTGTTGCGGAGCTTAATTGGAATTGTAATCAAGCATTTGTAGATGCTACTCTTTTAGTTCATCTCTTGGATTTAATCCAAATTTTGTAAGCTAGTGGGCCTTCCCATTTTGAGCAATGAGCCTGAATGCAAGTGCATTCCCCTATTGTAAACTTTCATTTGAGTATACTCAAATAATATTGTGGATTGGCCATCCACCGTGGTTTTTCCCCTAACAAGGTTCCCACATAAAAATTCTAGTGTTATGGTGTTGTGATTTTTTATGTTCTGTTTTGCATCATATCTTTGTTAAGTTGCTTTAAGTGGTTTTAAGGAATAAGTTAATAAAGCTTAATTTTGTTGAACACTGATTCACCCTCCCCTCTCAGTGTTCCCTAAGTCCAAAAACTATATCATTGTTGTTCTTGTCTTATAGAATGGCATTTTGTTGTTTCAGCTTGTTGTGTTGATGTATTGTTGTAATTAGTTCTTTCTTGTGTGCATTTGTACTTACTAAACTTGCAATTTTTTACTACATTTCTCCTTTGTATTATGCATTTTTCTCAATATAAAAAAATAGTACAGGATGTATTTAAATTTTTAATATTTTATTATTTTTGAAGTATTTTTTCTTCAACGACATGAAAGCTGCAAAAATGAGTGGAACTTTGTCAACCAATCAAGTTGACAATAATTCATTTTTAAAATATTTATTATTAAAAGGATTACATCTTTTTGTATCTTAACTTTGCGAAAGACAAATATTTATTTTCCAAAAAAATAAAATCATTTGTTAATAGATACAATTATTAATTTTCCAAAAAGAAATATTCATTTGTTAATAGATACAATTATTAATCATGTGTTACGTGATTTGGAATGCCTGGAATGTACTAAAAATAAGAAGGAAATAAAAACACGACTTAGATTTTATTCCAATTGATTCGAAGAAAGTGAAATCACTTTAAATAGTCTTGTAAAGGGATTAAGAGACATGCTAGTTTTGGGCGAGCTTGGAATATGATGGTCTATTTGGCCATTTTTACAATTTTGGATCCTATATTACAACTTCGAAATTTATTAGATCATATAGATTGACTTCATATATTTTTATATATTTGTATATATGACACTTTAAATTATTAATAAACTGTAAAAAATCATTATAAGTAAATATAATATATCATTCTAATTTATAATATGATTATATATCTTTTTATATTGTTTATTATAGAAATGTGTATTACTTTACAATCTTTCAAAGATGGAATATATTTGCTTTTAATTTTTAAAATATTTTTAACAAGATTGTCTTGAATATTTTTAATATGAATGTAGAAACATACTATGAATTGTAATAGTAAATTTAAGATTTTGGTAGTCATTACTAATAGTTCTCATTGTTTTCTAATTTTAAATTCAAATTTTAATACATATATATAAGATATTCATATGACTAAGAACAAAGATTATCAATGTTTTTGACAAAACATTATTTACGTTTTCGTATCCATTAATTTTGATGAAATAATTGATATTGTAGATAAGGAGATGGAAGTATTTCCTATAGTGTGTTCAACTAGCAATTGAATCTTGGTATGCAATATGTATGCTAAAGAGGGGGGTGTTAGTCACTCACAATGAAATAGGCAATAAGATTATTGTCCCACTTGAAAAGTAGTATAAACTACTCCAAGGTTCTTTTCTAGTCAGGTCTTGACAGTGTGGAAGATACAAAGGTGAGAACAATGTGATTACACAAGCGATCTAGATTTTTCAAAAAAGCTAGGAATTTAAATACAATCACAATATAACAGTTTCATTGATTAGACTCAAATTGCATATAGAACATAAGCAGATTTAAAGCATTTTAGTGCTCTTTCAAACTATTTCAGTAACCATGAAACCTACAAAAATTATCTAAATAAATCTAAATCTATCCAAATAGCAACACAAAGCATTCTATTAATCATGTCTATAGGTTTAAATGAGATCTTCAAACAACCATTAACATAGATAGCACTCATACATCTACTTTTAATGGAGTGCAATCTTCAAAGGAAACTCAAACACATAAGATTTTTGAATTTCATCCAACCAAACCGTCATCAATCACACATAAATCTGGAAAAAAATCCTACTTAATTCCACAAATGCAACTCATATCTCATTAATTTACTAATTTTGATTAAAATAAAATGATTATACCATCACCATGGTGTTGAATTCTAATGCATGCAATATAGTTGTAATCCTCAGATAAATAAATTAAAGCTTTTTGCACAAAAGTCGGCAAGTGTATTGTTTATAGTTTAAAAAATTGCATAACAATTCAGAACCTTAGAAATGATCCCGAATCAAACATTTATAGAAAAATAAGTTCCTAAAACTAGGGATTTGATAATAAAAAAAAGCTAACTAGAAGTACCTCTAGTGCTTGAGTTTTTTTCTTAACTAAAAGCAAATTGAAAATCAGATAAAAGCACAATTGGGTGCCCCAGTTAGATTCAAGTCCCTTGCTAATTTAGAGAAGCATGAAAATGACAACTAAAAGTAAAATGAAACAAGCTACAGTCTTCAAAATCTTCAACGCCACTAAACCTAGAGGTATGATATATGCATTGATTTCTCTAGCAATTATTGCACACATTTCTTGGACATCTTTAACTTGGCCAACAATGGGAGAATACACCATGCATAGCATTGGTAGCATCGCTCTTCACAAAACACAGGTGCATAAACCCACAAAAGTGGTTTACAATTCGAGTGAGGAAGGAAAACTCACAAAAATGATCCCATGGCAAAAAAAATGGTTTTAGGGGTTCGAACAAACCTACTGGTTCAAGTGAACCCATTTAAACCTTGCTGCTCATTTCCTTCCCAAAAAAAAAAAATAAAATGCATATAAAGAGGTGGTTTGCTTGAACCAGGGTTTGAGGAAACCCTGGTTCGAGTGAACCCCCCTTATCCCTCATTCTCCCCCTTAGACACAAAAAAAATCTAATTTTTTTCACTTCGGAGCTTGAGTTGAAGATAAAAATGGTGGAGAATTCACAAACCCAACTAGAATCAGGTAGTCCTCAGAACGAGTTATCTAATGAATATAATTTTAGTATGTTTTGGTTTTAATATGTAATTATTTTTTTAGTTTTATTAAACATAGGTTTTTCATCGAAAATCAAGATATTTGTTCTAAACATGTGGAAAAATAGTAGATTATCAAAAAGAAAAATTGAAAAATATGAGTGCACCAGATATTGAATTCCTTGATCCAACCAAAAACAAATTGAATTTTGATACCTACAAAAAAATTTACGCTTATACGATCGACTATGTCTAAATTGTAATTGGTTTAACTTTGACACTTGATTAAAGAAAAAATATTTAATAAAAAAATATCTAACCAAGTGGAAGCACTAGATATTGGAGTGAAAAATCTAAATTCGAAAGAATTAGAATTTTATCCTTCATGGAAAAAAAGTTATGCTTTATACAGTGAGCATCACTTTTTAAAAATGTTGTTTTCTAAAAACGCTATTTTTTGAGGGAGATGGAAAAATAAGTGCAAAATGATTCCAAAAAAATTCAAAAAAATATATTTGTAATCTATAAACAAAATGTCACAAAACTCTAGTTTGCATCATCTTCGAATTCCTCATGGTTTAGCCCCTATAGGTGCCCGAAAGTGAAGATTTAGTTTAAAAAGATTATTTCAGTGTCCAGTTTGGCCAAAAATTGTAAACCACTATTGTGGGATCACCTAGGTAGATATCAACAATGATCTCCAACCATCTCCAATTATCTAGCAAAGCAATTGGACTAGGTTGGAATGATCTGATTCATCCTTTCCATGAGGTGGTATCCGCTAAATTGGTACTTCATCTCCTCAAAATCCTTTAGAAGCCTGTCTCCTACAAAAACCAGTACCATGCATTATCATTTTCCTACACCAAGAAGAGAAAACCTACAAGAAAAATCATGTTAAACCATATCCATTCTTATCTCAAAGTTATAATTTGTTAGGCTAAAGTTATGCAACAACTTTGGGAACCAACCTTTGGGCCTCCAGCTTACCCTTTACCATTATTATATACCCTTAAAATTCCATGCTTTCATTATTAAAATCCTTCAAGTATCGGGGATCAAGGTTTCCCTCCATGCTTTTGTTATTAAAATCCTTCAAGTATTAGGGATCAAGGTTTCCCTATACCTGATACCTATGAATTTTCGTTGCTAAGTTAAAAGACCTCTTGAGTATCAGATATTGAAGATATATTTTTCCCTTTGTTAGTCAATAAATTATCATTGAGGATATGTTTCATCATTTGATCGGGTGTCGAGGATTAGAGATCCTCATTACCCCTTACCTCCTTATAGGAAATGGTATTGGTTAAGTGGTATCTCTAATCTGTGAAGTTCGAAAGGACTTCGAGGATTGGAGTTTGGTTCTTCTATTTACTCCTTGCTATCATGACTGTTAATCAACCTCACTTTATATTTTAAACCTTATCCTTTAAGCGTAAAAGATGCATCCATTATTTATAACAATTAAAATCAAGTGTTCCCAGATGTCAGGATTTGGGGATAACCCTTACACTTTGCACCTTTATAAGCAATGGGTAATAGGTATTGACGATACCTAATGTCTGATGGGTGGTGTAAAGGAAGAAATTTTTTGGCTAAGTGTTCTATTAAGTATGATTAGGTAGGCATGAATCATGTAATCATTAGTGAAAGATATCTAAAGAGTTATTTGTATTTGATCAGGTATCGGGGATCAGGGATCCCCTTTGCCTGGTACCTTGTTTTATCGATAGTGTGTAAAGGGTACTCCCAACTTGAGAAGTCTGAAAGGACTTCAGAGATCAGATTGTAGGGTTTCATCTTTTTTCTTTCATGTTTCCCTTAGGTATTAATCAAAATAAAATCCTAATAGCTAGGGCCTAATTCTCATTCATTTATCTAACTTGATTCTTTTTGAAAGGTTTTAAAATGAAGACTCTCTTGGAAAATTTACCATGATGAAAAAAATCCTTTAAATGATGGTGGATATCGAATGTTAGGGGTTTGTCATACATCTTATCTCTATAAGGAAATGAACAAATGGGATCCTCGATGTCCATTATCCAAAAAATTAAAATAAATCCAATGATTTCCAACTAAGTGTAATGTTTCATACAAAATCGAGAATTAGAGGTCAGGGATCCTCAATACCCTTTGCACCTCTATAAGCAAGAGGCAAGGAGGATCTTTGAAGTTCAATTTCTAAAAGTCTTCCATCAAATTAGCTAAGTAAAAGGTAAGGTCACTGGTCAGGGATCAAGGTTTCCCCTTACCCCTTACATGAGACTAATGTCATATGATCTTCAAATTAACTAGCTAAAAGTGATTAGCTAAAAAACCAAATCATTTGCTTCAACAAAATAAGATAATTTTACTAAACTTGAATATGCTTATAAGAAGAAGATCCTACCCAAGTTAATTCCACTCCTAACATTATGTTCCATCATTATTCACCATTACAATTATTATCCACATCTTCATGTCATTGGCCAATAAGAGTAATTTGTGTGATTTTCTCATTATATTCTCTACTATTTGCTTAATTTCCTTTTAGTTATGAAATTTTAATGCAAGTTGATTAAACCCTTTAGGGAAAGATTCCAAGAGTTGCAAGTGAATAGCTAGCTTAAAATAATTTATGTTCAATGTGTCTCTAGGGTTATAATCCTAGTGATTAGAGATCAAGTGATATTAGAGCTCCAAGTTTTTAGTTGTGTCATATTCAATGAGTGTACAAATGATTGGATAAAATATGCCCCATGTTCCATTTAATAAGACCTTGGCAATGGATGTAATCTACCCCTTGCTCTCTTAGTTGCATATTTTCCTTTACTTCTCACATAGATCAATTGATGCTCATTTGATTTTTAGCAATTGATCTAAAAACAAACAAATTGATTCACTCTGCATTGCCTATATTGTGTAGCAAATTGTCATATTTAATGAGTGTACAAATGATTGGCTACAATCTACCCCTTGTTCCATTCAATAACACCTTAGCTATGGAAGTAATCTACCCCTTCCTCCATTAGCTGCACATTTTCCTTTACTTCTTACATAGATCAATTGTCTTTTCTTTTTAGTTGCAATTTCCTACTACCTATATTATGTAGCAATTGTCATATTCAATGAGAGTACAAATGATTGGATACAATTTTTCCCTTGTTCCATTCAATAAGACCTTGTCTATGGATGTAATATGCTCCTTGCTCCATTAGCTGCAAATTGGTGTTTGATGTTGCACTCCTTTCCTTTGCCTCACATCTCTTCAAAATACTACATACAATTGTTATGCTTAATTCTAAAAGAAGAATCTAAACAACATTAAATTGTTACCTCTTCCATCAATTTGAGAAGGAACAATATGGAACTTTTCCTCCCATTGTATTTTTATGAACCAATGCAATCTCCAATTTATAGATTCCTATGCGCTACAAGGTTCTCATGGGCCCAAGAATAAATTCCATCAACTCAAGAAACTGAAACAGTGATTGTTAAGTTCAAATTCCAAATTATGACATGTGTATTATTTGAGGATGCAACTACAACTCTGGTACAATTCCTTACAAAGCCGAGATTACGACTAGGTAGTGGACAAAGGGTATAAGAGCTATGCATAGAGGAGAGGATGTTGGTGAAATATATTTCAAAAGAATAGAGGAATGTGTAATGAGTGCTTCCTATACCATGGATAAGACAAATTAGATAGACATCTTCATGCAAGTATTGATTGAGATGTTTGGAGTTATTAAGTATGAGGAAGAAGAATAAGTTACCTTATACTACATTAATTATTCTACTTATTACTGTTCAATATACATATGAAAATTTTATCCCATCAAAATGATTTTGTGGAAAAGTCCATTTTGACTTTCATAAATGCATTTCTTTTGAAAGAGTATTATTGGTGTCATTGGTGAAAGAGTATTATTTCTTCCCTTTGGTGAAAGAGTATTATTGTTTCTCTCTACATTTAGGTGTGTTTGAGAAGGTAGAGAAGGTGTGGTTTCTATCCTTACTAACTCATTAGTTGTTCTCTTTGATAGCATCATGCTTTGCCATCTAGGGTTGTCCTTACATGGATCCTTCTCTTGACAGTACACTTTGATGATCTTTGTCCTCTTAAAGGTTCTTCATGATTGCCAATGCATAGCCATTTAGGATGTCCTCTTTAAAGAAGACTATAACTATCCTATTTCATTTTAGGATGCTCTCAAATGTCTTCATTGGTCATGTGCATGTTCATTTTCATATGCCTAGTTCTTTAACTAAGACTGTCATAAGTTTTCCCCTACCATCTTCTTGTTCAATAATGCCTCCATTACCCTTCTTCATGGTGGTTTTCCTCAACATTATGTTCATTGTCCTTTGTAACCTTCTCTAATTTCATTGCATTGTTTGAAACCTCCTTCATTGCATAGTTGTTTTTTCCTATTCTCATTATGACCATGTGGTTGGCTTCTTGATTGCATAACCTTCTTATTGATATTGTTGTCCTTTCTTGGATTGAAAGTGACTGTCCTTTTACTATTGCCCTCTCAAACTTGTTGTTGTCCTTAGACTATGAAATGAAGAAAAATGGTGGATTTGGGGGGGTTTCCAAAATGGAATGGTTGAAAAAGGAGGGACACCTCAAACACAAATTTTCCCTAATTTCATTAGAAAAAGAGATCTCCCAAGAATAGGATTGACTTTCACCTTTGAGGTGAATCAAACCTATTAGGAAGGTCTACTTTTTTCCTATGCAAAAAATGACTAATTGGTTATTTTGAGAGATAATTTTAAATACATTAAAAAACTCAATTATGTGACCTAATAATTGGAATACAAAGTATTATGATAGAAAAAATAGAAAAAAAGCTACATGTGGATCTGAGAAGGGAAAAGTGACATGTACCTAACACCAAAAGTGGGTTTTGAACACTATTGTGTAAGGAAAGCTTAAGTTGTGGAACAAACTCTCCTAATGTCTTAACATAGGGAAGAATGTAGATATGTCTTTAAATTTTACCAATTATAGATTAACAATAGATGCACAAGAAAGATTAAAAAAACTGAGAAATGAACACATACACAATTTGACATTAGGATTTACATGGGAAAACCCTTACGGGAGAAAAAACCACCACACCAAAGAAAAATTTCTTGTATTACAGTAACGGAAAAATTACGTGCAAGATATAGACTCTTCTTTTAGATGTCAATTTTATAATAGCAAAAGTTCACTAATCAATCTTGTACACATCACTGTTACAATGCTTTCCAACAACATACAATGAATTCACGCACTAATCATTCGACCATCTAACATCAAACCAATCACAGTTACAGTTCATTGCAATGTATATCAACAACCATGATCAATTTTTTCTTTACACAAATGGTTTAGTTTAATTTCCCTATAGTCCAACTGTCAAACAATAGTTTCCAAATGTTGTTCCAACGAATTGTTGATTCACAACAACAATGTGAAATCAACAAATGACTCCATGCCATGTGTCAGCACATCACTCGTTCGTCGTTGTTTGACCATCGCATTGTTGCATCTTTGCTTGTCACTTCCAAGCTTAACTACCATACCACAAGCCATATTGTAAGCCTCTGTAGGACCATGGTTTACCATTCTACCAGACCATCATTCTACCACAGGCACCATCTACAGACCCTCGTGGGTCAGCAGTAACAACATTGCATTACCTCAGGCCAAATGCAAGACTATCGTGGGATGGTGAGAACACTACTACCATACTGCCAGCCACACCTCTCTCATAATCACCTCATTGGTTAGATTCTCCCCAATGATGATCATCTCCAAGAATTCTATTGTCACTGAGAGATTGTGGACTCATGTCGACCATTTAGGTTACATCGATGACTCCATTGGCAAGACAGGTCCAATGTCACACTGATATGAACTCTTCATGACTTTTGATCACAACTACTCATCGGCAAGATAATCCAAGGGTCTCACCGATCTTGCTCTTTTAGGAGTTCCATGTCAGTAATCTTGAGGAACATTTTCCAACAATCTCCCACATGATGAAGATCTTACTGACACCTCCAAAGCATCTCAAAACTACTAAGATTCATGGGCACTAAGGTCCATCGAACTGGCACACCACTTGTACTTGTCTGTGCTCACTGGTTTTGTCAAGACATCTGCAACATTTTCCAAAGTATCCGCCTTTTCTAAAGAGACCTTTCCATCCTCCACCATATCTCGTACAAAATGATACTACACATCAATATGTTTAATCCTAGCATGGAAAGTAGGATTTTTCACCAAACAAATAACACTCTGACTATCACAACAAATTGTAATTTTCCCTCCATCAAACCCAATAATTTTCAGCTTAGCTACAGGAGAAAAAATTTCTCCCTAATCAATTCCCTCTACT
This sequence comes from Sequoia sempervirens, assembly GCA_007258455.2. Classification (NCBI taxonomy): domain Eukaryota; kingdom Viridiplantae; phylum Streptophyta; class Pinopsida; order Cupressales; family Cupressaceae; genus Sequoia; species Sequoia sempervirens. Next base: position 102,302,713 of record VDFB02252616.1, on the reverse strand, counting down.
TGGGAATAGCCCTTCACAACCAACCTTGCCTTATACTTTTTAACACTACCATCCATACCAATTTTCTTTTTAAATACCCATTTTCAACCAACAGCTTTTCTACCTTTCAGGCAAGGGAACCCAACTCCAAGTGTCATTCTTTTCTAATGATGCCATTTCTTCATTCATGGCTTATAACCAAGAGTTTGAATTAGGTATTCTAATTTCCTCTTTAACATTCCTAGGCTCATCAATGCTAGTAATTAAAGCATAGGCACAAGTAGAATCTAACATAGAGAACCCATACCTATCAAGTTGCTTTCTTTCTCATGTTGACCTCCTCAAGGGTTGAGGCTGAGGTTGTTCTTCTTCAAAACTCTCAGAACTGCTTGAGCTCTCCTTAGTTTCAAGACATTTTGAATTTTCAATTCCTCTTTATCTAGTGTTAAAGGAATTTCAACTACATTTTTATTTTCTAACTTTGTCTCTGATTGCAAATCCAAAGTAGAAGGCTTTAGCTCATGAAAAGAACACTTTTGCTATGCAAAACCTTCTTAGTTTTAAGATTTTAAAGCTTGTATCCTTTTATGCCAACACTATAGCCAATAAAAATAAACAACCTTGTTCTCAAATTTAGATCTTTTTTCATTCGGCACATATGCATCTGCATCTGCCTCACAGCCAAAGACTTGAATGTGTCTAAGAGAGGGCTTCTTTCCAGACCATGCTTCCAAAGGTATTTTATCAACAAGAGAAAAATTAGGAGAAAAATTTAATAAATAACATGTTGCAATTGCCTCAGCCCAAAACTTCTCCTCCAAGCCAACACTACTTAGCATACTTCGTGCTCTTTCCATCATTGTTCTGTTGAACCTTTTAGCAACTTTTTTTTGCTGCAAAGTGTGGGATGTAGTTTTATGTCTTTTAATTCCATGATCTTTGCAATACCTTTCGAACTCATCAAAACAAAACTCATTGTTATTATCAATCCTTAAACATTTTATTTTTCTTCTAGTCTGATTTTCCAAAAAGTTCTTAAATTTGTTAAACTAACTAAACACTTCTGATTTACTCTTCAAAAAATAAAAAAATTCCCTTCTTGAATAATCATCAATGAGCAATACATAATATCTTGATTCAGACAATGAAGGAACATGAATTGGACCAAAAACATCAGAATGAATGTAATCAATTATATGAGAAGATTTATGAGGACTGGAATAAAATGAAACATGGTGTTGTTTTCCATATATACAATGTTCACAAAATTTGAATGCAAGGTTACAATCATCAAGCCCTTCAACTAGGTTTTATTTTTCAAATGTTTTTAAACCTTTTTCTCCAATGTGGCCAAGCCTATGATGCTAGAGCATAGTCTCTTCTACTGGAAGTTTAACTTCCATAGAGTTTTCACTATCTGGAACTTTTTTGACTTTACAGAGACACTGTTGCATTGAACAACAAGTGTGTCTAGCTTATACATAGTACCAATTCGAGCACCCTTTTCCAACACCATTGAGGCCCTAGTCATTTTGCAACCATTTCCAAAGAATAAGACTTGCATTCCAACATTGTTCATCTTACTAACAAAAAGTAAATTTTGAGCCAGACCTAGTATATGCATTACATCATTAATTCCCTTCACTCTTCTATCAGGGAACTAAATTCTGACTCTTCCACGACCAACTATTTCCAGAGGCGAATTGCTTGCCAAATAGACCTTTCCACCATCATATTTTTCATACTTTGTGAATCAGTCTCTATAATATGTCATGTGGAAAGATTCTCTAGAATCAATTAGCCAAACATCATCTGATGCTTGAGTTGCCAAGGCTACAATGAAGGCATCTACTTTTCTCTGAGAAGAATCATTGTCGGAAGAGTTCTTCTTCTTCTTATTTTTCTCCTCTTTGCAATCCTTTTGGACATGACTAGGCTACCCACAATTCTAACACTTCACCTTAAACTTCTTACTAGTAGACTTTAATCTCCCTTCTAATTTTGATTTAGACTTCTTATCTTTCTTCTTGCTTTTTTCTTTCATTTTTCCTCAAATAGCAAGAGCCTCCTTCTCCATCTTAGAATATTTCCTTCTCATTTATTTTGAAAGCAAAGAAGCAACAACATCTTCCATCTTAAAAGTGGATATCGTACTCCCAATAGCCATCACCAAGTGATCCCAAGAATACAAAAAAGAACATAGTAATAGCATACATTGATCTTCTTCATCTATCTTCACACCCACAAATGCTAACTAAGAAATTAGTATATTAAAGGCATTCACATGATCAGCAACAAATGCTCCTTCTTGCATTTTCAAAGAGCACAAATTCTTCCTCAAGAACAATTTATTCATGAAGGACTTCCTCTGATAAATATCTCCCAGTCTTTTCCACAAAGAAGATGTAGTCTTCTCTTCATGAATATTTAGAAGAAAAAAGTCTACCAAATAGAGCCTTATTAGCCCCTTTGATTTTTGATCTACAAGGTCCCAATCTTCTTGCTTCATTATAGAAAGTTTTGTTTTAGACAGATCAATCCAAAGATCATGATCAACCAACAAATCTTCCATTTTGAGTTTCCACAACTCAAAATTGCTACCATTGAATTTCTCAATTTCAATATTTCCAGAGGTACTTTCCAATGCCATCTAAACCTGTAATTTTAATTACCAAACTTCTACAAGACTCCCACTGAATAGAATTGACACAAAAACCCAACCTATCCACAAGGATAACACAACTAGCTAGGCTCTAATACTTCTTGTAAGGAAAGCTTAAGGTGTGGAACAAACTCTCCTAATGTTAAAACACAGGGAAGAATGCAGATATGTCTTTAAATTTTACCAATTAAAAATTAGCAATAGATGCACATGGAAGATTAATAGAATTGAGAAATGAACACATACACAATTTGACATCAAGATTTACGTGGGAAAACCCTTATGGGAGAAAAACCCACCACACCAAAGAAAAATCTCTTGTGTTATAGTAACTAAAAAATTACATACAAGTTACAAACTCTTCTTTAAGATGCCAATTTTACAATAGAAAAAGTTCACTAATCAATCTTGTTCACATCACTGTTACAATGCTTTCCAACAACATACAATGAATTCACACACTGATCATTCAACCATCTAACATCGAAACAATCACAGTTACAGTTTATTGCAATGTATATCAACAACCATGATCGATTCGTTCTCTATACAAATGGTTCAATTTAGTTTCCCTATAGTCCAACCATCAAACAACAGTTTCCAAATGCAGGTCCAATGAATCATTGATTCACAACAATAATGTGAAATCAACAAATAACTCCATGCCACGAATTAGAACATCACTCCTTCATCGTTATTTGACCATCGCATTGTTTTATCTTTGCTTGTTGCTTCCAAGCTTAGCCACCATACCGCAAGCCATATTGTGATCCTTTGTGGGACTGTGTTTTACCATTTTGTCAAGCCACCATTCTACTATAGGCACCATCTATAGACCCTTGCGGGTTGGTGGTAACATCGCATTTTCGCAAGCCATATGTAATATTTTTGCAAGATGGAAAGAACACTACTGCCATACTGTCAGCCACTCCATGAATTGTTGTGGTATTATAGTGAAGATAGAACTGGATCATTTACCAGCACTATCACCGCATAGCTAAGAGAATTCTGTGATATGGCAATAACACTACACTATCACACCTCTCTCACAATCACCTCATTAGCCAGAGTCTCCTCGATGATGACCATCAACAAGAATTCTACTATCGTAGAGAGATTGAGGACTCACACTGAGAGATTGAGGACTCACACTAACCGTTCAGGTCACACTGATCACTCCATCGGCAAGAGAGGTCCAATGTCACACTAATCTAAACTCTTCATGACTTTTGATCATAGTTTCTCGTCAGCAAGATAACCCAAGAGTCTCACTGATCTTGATCTTTTAGGAGTTCCATGTCAATAAGCTTGAGGCACATTTTCCAACAATCTCCCACTTGACAAAGATCTAACTGACACCTCCAGAGCATCTCAAACTACTAAGATTCATGGGCACTAAGGCCCATCAAATTGGCACACCACCTATACTTTTTTGTGCTCATTGGTTTCATTAATGCATCTACAACATTTTCCAGAGTATCCACCTTTTTTAAAGAGACCTTTCCATCCTCCACCATATCTCATACAAAATGATACTACACATCAATGTGTTTCATCCTGGTGTGGAAAGTAGAATTTTTTTCTGAACAAATAGCACTCTGACTGCCACATAAAATTGTAATTTTCCTATATCAAACCCAATTTCAGAACACAAATGTTTTAACCAGATTGCTTCTTTACAAGCATGTGTAGCTACCATGTATTCTGCCTCTGTAGTGGACAAAGTGACTACAGCTTGTTGCTTGCTCATCCAACTAACTGCAACACCATTCAACATGAAAATATATCCACTAGTGGACCTTCAGTTATCAATGCCCCTTGCCCAATCAAAATCCACATATCCACAAATGTTGAGAGTCCTCTATGAATCAACTAATTTACCATGATAACATAGAGTGTATTGTGATGTACCTTTTACATATTTAAACACTCTCTTCACAGCATCCCAATGTGGTCTTCCTGGAATTTCCATAAAATGACTAAGTACTCCCATTGCTTGGGAAATGTCTGAGCTTGTAAAGACCATTTCATACATTAAGTTGCCAACCACACTAGCATAGGGAACTTTGGTCATGTCATCCATCTCAATTGGAGATTTTGGACAATCTTCAACAAATAGCTTTGTTCCCTGCAAAATTGAAACAACTAGCTACTTGCAATCAGTCATAGAAAATCTCTCCAACACAATATTAATATACTTACTTTGGCTGAGCCAAAGCTTTCTACTTTTTTTCCCTTGGTTATCTCCATCCCCAGAATATACCTAGCTGCACCAAGATCTTTCGTTTCAAACTTTGCAGACAGTTGAGATTTTAGATCAAAAATCATTAACTTACTATTTCCTATGAACAACATATCATCAATGTAGAGGGCAATAATAAGAACACAATCATTTTTAGCTTTGTAATACACACAATGATCAGATTTCAATCTTACAAATATCAATGAAAAAACAAAAGTGTCAAATTTTTGGTACCACATTCTAGGCGACTACTTCAAACCAAACATAGATTTCTTTAACTTGCATACCAAATTTTCTTTACCCTTTTCCACAAAGTGCTCTGGCTGGGACATATAAATTTCTTCTTCAAGATCACCATGAAGAAATGTTTTCTTCACATCCATTTGCTCAATTCTAAGTCATATGTTGTTGCAAGTGACAAAAGAAATCTGATAGATGTCAACTTAGCTATAGGAGAAAAAAATTCTCCATAATCAATTACCTCTTCCTAGTAATAGCCCTTCACAACCAACCTCGTCTTATACTTTTCAACATTGCCATCCAAACCAATTTTCTTTTTGAATACCCATTTGCAGCCAACAACTTTTCTACCTTCAGGCAAGGGCACCAAACTCCAAATGCCATTATTTTCTAATGATACCATTTCTCCATTCATGGATTCTAACCAAGATTTTGAATTATGCATTATAATTGCCTCTTTAATAGTCCTAAGCTCACCAGTATTAGTAATTAAAGCATAGGCACAAGTAGAATCTAGCATAGAGAACCCATACCTATCATGTTGCTTTCTTTTTCGTGTTGACCTCCTCAAGCGCTGAGGCTAAGGTTGTTCTTCTTCAAAACTCCTATAACTACTTGAGCTCTCCTTAGTTTCAGGTACATTTTGAATTTTGAATTCCTTTTTATCTGGTGTCAGGGGAATTTCAAATACTTCCTTTTTATTTTCTAACTTTGTCTCTGACTACAGATCAAAACTAAAAGGCTTCAACTTATGAAAATAACACTTTTGATGTACAAAACCTTCTCAATCTTAGGATTCCAAAGCTTGTATCCTTTTATGCCAGCACTATAGCCAATAAAAATACATTTAACAACCTTGTTCTCAAATTTAGATATTTTTTCATTTGGCACATATGCATATGTCTCACAGCCAAAGACTTGAGTGTCTTAGAGAAGGCTTCTTTCCAAACCATGCTTCCAAAGGTGTTTTATCAAGAAGAGCGGAATTAGGAGAACAATTTAAAAAATAACATGTTGTTGCAACTGCCTCAGCCAAGAACTTCTCCTAAAAGCTAGCACTGCTCAACATACTTCATTATTTTTCCATCACTATTCTATTGAACCTTTTAGAAACTTTGTTTGGCTATAGAGTGTAGGGTGTAGTTTTATGTCTTTTAATTCCATGATATTTACAGTACCTTTCAAACTCATCAAAACAAAATTCATTGCCATTTTCAGTCCTTAAACATTTTATTTTTCTTCCAGTCTGATTTTCCATAAGGTTCTTAAATCCCTTCAAGTGATTGAACACTTTTGATTTACTCTTCAAAAAATAAACAAATCCCCTTCTTGAATAATCATCGATGAACGATACATAATATCTTGCTTTAGACAACGAAGGAACATGAACTGGACCAAAAGCATCCAAATGAATGTAATCAAGTATACTAGAAGATTTATGAGGGCTGGAATAAAATGAAACACAGTGTTGTTTCCATATATACAATGTTCACAAAATTCAAATTCAAGGTTACAGTCATCAAGCCCTTCAACTAGGTTTTTATTTTTCAAAGTTTTAAAACCTTTTTCTCTAATGTGGCCAAGCCTATGATGCCAAAGCATAGTCTTTTCTACTAGAAGTTTAACTTCCATAGAGTTTTCACTGTTAGGAACTTTTTCCTCCTCTCCACAAGCAACCTTTTGTGACTTTGTAAAGACACTATTGCATTAAACAACAAGTGTATCCAGCTTATACAGAGTACCAATTCAAGTACCCTTTGCTAGCACCATTAAGCTCCTAGTCATTTTGCAGCCATTGCCAGAGAATGCAACTTGCACTCCAACATCGTTTAGCTTACTAACAAAAAGTAAATTTTGAGCCAAACCTAGTATATGCATTACATGATTAATTCCCTTCACTCTTCCATCAGGGAACTGAATTCTGACTCTTCCATGGCCAACTATTTCTAGAGATGAATCGCTTCCCAAATAAACCTTTACACCATTGTATTTTTCATACTTTGTGAACCAGTCTCTATGAGATGTCATGTGGAAAGATGCTTCAAAATCAATTAGTCAGACATCATCTGATGCCTGAGTTTCCAAGGCTGCAATGAAGGCATCTACTTCGCTCTAAGAAGAATCATTGTCAGAAGAGTTATTCTTCTTCTTCTTCTTTTTATCCTCTTTGCACTCCTTTTGGACATGACCAGGCTTCCCACAATTCTAGCACTTCACCTTGGACTTCTTACCAGGAGACTTTGATCTCCCTTCTTATTTTGATTTAGATTTCTTATCCTTCTTCTTTCTTTTTTCTTTCAATCTGTCTTGAACAACAAGAACCTCCTTCACCATCTCAAAATATTTCCTTCTCATTTCTTCTAATAGCAAAGAAGTAACAACATCTTCCATCTTAAAAGTGGATTTTGTAATCCCAATATCCATCACCAAGTGATCCCAAGAATCTAACAAAGAACATAGTAATAGCATACAATGATCTTCATCTATCTTCACACCCACAGATTCTAACTGAGCAATCAACATATTAAAGACATTCAAATGATCAGAAACACACACTCCTTGTATTTTCAAAGAGTATAGATTCTTCCTCAAGAACAATTTTGGTATGGAAATAACACCACACTATTGCACCTCTCTCACAATCACCTCAATGGCTAGAGTCTCCCCAATGCCAGCCATCGCCAAGGCTTCTACTATCGCTGAGAGATTGAGGAATCATGCCGACCATTTAGGTCACACTGATGACTCCATCAACAAGATAGGTCCAATGTCACACCGATCTAAACTCTTCATGACTTTCGATCACAACTACTCATCAGCAAGATAATCCAAGGGTGTCATCGATCTTTCTCTTTTAGGAGTTCCATGTCAGTAAGCTTAAGGCACATTTTCCAACATGTTGAAGGAAAAATTTTCCCTAGGGCGAATGGGCCTCTATATAGGGGTCCAAAATATGCTTTTGCGGTCCTTAGATCCTAGATCTAAGCTTTTTGATTTCTTTGGGTTCCATTGTCATAAAAATGAAAATAAAATTTGTAGGTGAGTTTCCCTGACTTGACAACTTTATTGAGAACTTTGAAAACTTTGTAAAATTTCTCTTTTGATCAATCTTCAACCCTTCTTCACCTATAAATCAGCATATACTAAGAGAGAATAAAACTATTTATTTTGGGTGAAAAGGGGTTTGCTTTGGTTAAACCCTGGTTTGGTAATTAAACCTTGATGATAAAACAATAATAAATGAAAGGAATTGATGAATGAACAATGATGTGTCACAACTCACCAAACCCTTAATGTCTTCCCTTAAATGACCGAAGTCTAACACATCTCTCTAAGGAGCTTGATCTTACATGAATTGGCTTGAATGATGATTTGATTTGATGCTTGAATGCTTGAAAACTACATCACAATGTTAGCACCGAAAACATGATATGGACACACATGAACTTTGACATGATGATATTATCTTGATTGTTATTGTAGTTGATTGATAAATATGCTCTTCAATGCTCTTGACAATAGTTTTTCTCTTGTGAATTTTGAATTATGTGTGCTTCTTTTGAATTGGTAAAATAACTAGTATTTATAGGTGTTTATCTAATTTCCTAAAAATTAGATCCCACAAGCTGACATTTGAAACTTGAATTTGAATAATTAAAATGCCATAAAAAGCATATTAAAAATTGGGTCTTACCACTTAAAGGGTACTCATTCTCCCTTGGGTGAATGGGTCTTAGGACCTAAGTCTAGGACACACAATTTTCAAGGTGTTTAAATTAATGTAGGCAATTGTTTAATATAAATTTCCTTTTTGGAAAATGGGAATAATAGGGCTTTGGAATGCAGAATTTAGGTCAATAGAAGCTTAATTAAGTCCAATTAATTAAGGGGATGCAAACATAGTGTGAAAATGTAAAGGAGTACATTTTTCTACACTATAGATTGTATTATAGTCATAAGGCTATATAATCTACCCTCTTTAACTTCTTGTTGTCCCTTCTCTTGTTGTGAATGCCTCTGTCTTTCATTAAGATCTAAACCCTACTCAAACACCTAGAGGTGACTATTGAAATGGTTTTATGCCTTGTGATGGTTGCTATCATGCTTTGACTCTATCCTTTATCTTTTGGCTTAATTGCATAAATGGTGGAGTGTTATGACTATCATAAATACTTATGATTTTCCTTTATAAAATGTTGCCTTTTCATTGTTATGAATAAAGTTGCTACTTCTTTCTCTCAAATACTTCCAAACTATCTATGTAACTTTCATTTTTAGACTTGGTATTTGCTTAGGGTCTTCAAAATATTCATTTCAAATCTTTACAATCACACTCAAAGAAAACAACATAAGTTTTTATGAAATACAATCCCAAGTGCCCCTCATTAAATCAACCAACGGTCATGAACTCTAGGGGCAACACACATACCTTTGTGATCTTAAGCTCTACATGTTTGCATGATATTGATGAAAACCCATGAACTAAAAGGGTATGCCCTTGGTGAAAGAGTATTATTGCTGCTCTCTACATTTAGGTGTGTTTGAGAAGGATGACGATCATGTTCATCAATTAAAGTGACTGACCATTTTCTATTCAACAATTATGTTGATGTTAATTTAAAATTTTTGATGAAATTTGATTATATGAGGTCATGTTTTCCATTTTTGTACAATTAAATTGTTTATCAAGAGTTTTTTGTTTAAATTTAAAGTTTGTGCTTGTCTCCTTCTCACATAGATCAATTGCAATCATTTTCATTTTTATGTGATTTTTTTGTATTAGTGAGCATTACTTACTTTCATTCTTTTTGTGTTTGTGAGCATGTAGCATTCAACATCATGTCAAGGAAACAAGGAAAGCCTCTTTAATGTTAGATGAATGTGAACCAAAAAATGTAAGGAGAAGAGAAACAAAAAGGAAAGTTTGTGAAGAAAAGAAATTGAACCCCATAGAAGAAGAAATTCCAATGTAGTCTAAGAGAGATGTCGAATTGGCATCACAAAGGGAATGAAAGAAAAAAATCCATGCAAGGACACAAATGAATCCCAAATTTTGGGGCACATCATCAACCATAAGTGAAGTTCAAGGCACACCATCTACAATATGTCATGTTCAAATTACATCAACAATCATATCTCTAGTTGAAGGCACACCATATACAACATGTGTTGAAAGTACATCAACAAACACATCTCTACTTGAATACACTCCACATACCACATCTCAAGTTGAAGGTACAACATCATTTACATTTCAACTTCAATATATGCCATCATTTTCATCTTTGGTTCAAGGTATGCCATCTATCCCCAATGTTGTTGACATTCCTAATGTTGACACAATTTTACCTTTGAGAAATCCAACTAGAGTTTTGCATAGAAATCCTAAATATTTGATTGATATTAATGCTAATGTTTTGAAACCAATATTATTATTAGTTATAAAAATATAACTATAATGAAAATATAAGGAGATGGAGCACAAAGGTGGCGAGTGAGATTTTGCAAAAGCATGCAAGGCAAGCAAGGACAAGCTAGAGGATGGCAGGTTGGGACTCCACTGTTGCACTTCACCTCATGATGACTGGATTTCAATTGATTTATCTATGGAGGCTAGTATGGACATCAAAATGCTATTCGATTTGGCAATTATATGTCGCATCATTTGCCTTAGATTCAGGTAGGAGGAAATTCGCCGCTAGCTTACTGGTTCCTAGAGATCAATGGAGATTGTGAAATTTCTCTCAAAGGGGTTCTTTGTGGCAATATTCAGATCTTAAAAGGAGAAGGACAAGATCTTGAATGATGGCCTCTAGAAAATGGATGGACACTCGATCTATATGCAAAAATGGGTACTGAATTTTGATCTAGCGAAATTGGAACCCTACAATAAACTTGTTTGGGTTCATTTTTACAAATTTCCTCTAGAATATTAGGGTGAGGAGTGTATCGAAAAACTAGGTAGAACCCTCAAAACTTTGATCAATGTGGATGAATATATCATTGATGGGGACTCTTATCTCTATCTCAGGATTCATATTGGCACCATTAGCAAGATCCCAAGTGAAATTCATTTATGTGTTGATGGTGCACACAAGCTGGTCTCAGTTGAAGTTGAAGAGGAAAGGTTTTTTTTTGCATTATGGTAGCAAATCCCACTTTGAAGGAAATTGCAAATTGAAACCAAAAATGAAGAAGGTGTGCCAACCCAAGGTCTCGACTATTGGTGTGACTATGAATAGCATGAATTCAAATAGGGTGGATCAGAATTTGAATTCTTTGAATTCAAGTCCAACTATAGGTGGAGATTTAGTACCCTTTTAGGGGTTGGAAAAGGTGGTAATGAACCCTTTGGTTGAACCAGTGACCCCTAAAAATTTGGTTGTGCCTAAGATGAGAGCCTTTGATGACTTGGCTAGACCTGTGTCTCCCATTATCGTTGCCCTTCTTTGTCCCAACTTGTCAGTGCCTTTGGAGCTAGCCTTTGAGGCAAACGTCTCAGATGAGGATGCATTGGACATGATCAAGGAAAGGAGAACCTACCAGTTTGAAGCAAGCCTCCTTGGTAAAATTAAGAAAGGGAGAGGTAGGAAGTCAAGGAAGTAGAAGCGGGTAGAGGTGGCTAAAAATTTAGGGTTTCCAAGCATCAAAAATTTCTTTGAAACCAAGGGAGCTAGGGCCTCCCTTGGGAAGCCTTGAAGCTCACTACATAGATCATTAAAGGCCTCATGACCCATTAACAAGTGATGCTTGATTAAGCATCAATTGGATAGATTGGTTGTAGATATAGTTTTTTTACAAGAGACAAATATAAGTGAGGAGGGATCCAAATTTTCAAAATACTCCAAGAAGTGGTTGGGTGTTAAAAGGTATGGAATTTGATCTAGAGATAGGGTGTATTTTGTACATTGAGCTTGTGAAAGCTAATTCATGAACAAAAAAATCACAGACAGATGATAGAGGCTCCAACTCTTTTAACAAAAGAATTAGAGGAACAAATAGTATTTTTGGAGTCACTCATGATGTTGGAGTTGGTGGCACTATGCACTTTCCTAGAATGCAAAATTCCAATTACATTGACATGAATGGGTTACCATCCACATAGAGAGGTGGGATAATGGAGGCTCTTGGTAATGTTCAAGACAACATCCTTGCCTTGTCCAAAGCACATTTAACTACATCATCTTCTCCAATAGGATTCCCCAAGCCAAAGATGTAAATTTTAGGTGGACTTCTAGTTGCCTTTGTTGACTTCTAGGACACTAATTGTTCATCACAAGCTTTAAATAATCTTCAAAATGATACATTATAATCATCTGATCATGGTCATGGCATGTGAATGGTGTATTCCAAAGCAAGAATGGGACTACCAAATCACGAGAGGAGATGTTATGATTATGTTTGTTGAAGGGATGAAATAGTAGGGTTGCACCAAGATCCTGACACATGCATTTGATGAGCTAGTAAATTTACAGGGTTTCCTTTTAGTTAAGGAAGCATGATATGTATATTGGAGGGAATAAAATGTGCCCCTACTATTGGAAGGTGGGGATTTATAGAAAATCATGAGCACATTGTAATCTCTTTTTTGAAAATTAATATAGGGTGCTGCCCCTTGGCAGCAATTTAAGGAGCAAAAAAAATGTTTTGAAACCAATGGCTGATAAGATTCCAAAATGTACTTGTCAAAGATATGCGAGGAGGATATGGAGATTATTTTTTGAGAAGCTAAATGAGGTTGGAATATGTCAACTAATTGTTGAAATGATGAGGCAACTAAAATTTAGGCCCATCATGAAGATTCTTAGGCTAATAACATCAAATGACTCAAATGAGAAATCTATTGTAAACAATCTAATGAGTGCATATGAGAGTGTGGGTTCTACCTCATGCATGGAAGATAGTAATGACACACAATGTTTGATGACATCAACATTGGTAAGAAATCAAACCAAGAATAAGATGATCCTTTCAAAGATGAGTAAAAATTTGAAAATAAGTAGATCATCTCTAATGAGAGCCAAAAGAAGGCATGAAAGAGTGGAGGATCCAAATAACAATGATTTATGGGCATTCTCGGGTAGACTACCATGGAAAGATAAAGGAATTGTTCAAGCCTTGAGATCTCTAATACAATAATTTTGGAAGAATAACACAAGGGTCTCTCCCAATCAAAGAGATGTTGTAAGAAGGATATTTGGTAGTCAAATTCATGAGCCACATCCAAAACATTTTTTTGGATATGATTCAAACCTAATCTTTTGCTAAATTTGTAGAGATGTATCCTCAAGTTAAAATTTGTCAAAGTTTTTTTGAATGCTAAAGCCTTTTTATGTCAAAATAAATCACACATGCTTAAAGATTTTGAGGCTTGCATGTTATAAGTTATAGAGTTCAACCTATCATCCTTAAAGAGTTTGAGGCTTGCATGCTAAACTATTTTGTATTTCATTGGGAGAAATATGTAAAATCATCAAAGAAAGTTTTTCAAAGTCTATAGTTTCAATGTCTTCAAGGGTTTTTTGAAGAAATATTTTTAGATTCAAAGCTTTACTAGAATCATTTAGAGTGGTATGTCTAGATTTTCTAGCCTATGCTAGTTTTAGCCTCGCCACTTTCAAGGGTTATTTTTAGGATATTAAAATGACAATAATGGAGGGAAGCCAAGTTTGTATGGGCATTCATCATGCAAAAACCAGTGATGATTGTTGACATTAAGGTCACGCCAAATGATTCATTTATTTTTCTCTATGATTGTGCACACAATCCAACTAGAATTGATTGAGAAATTGTATGATAGTAGTTCACATATCAATGCATCTTGAAGGAATTAAAGGAGCATACATGGGTCAAGGAAAATCCTTTGATAATGAAAATTCATAGATGGAAGAGTTCATTTAGAGTAGAAGCATAGTCATGAGGGAAACTCAGTCAAAAGGATGACAAAAGGGCAGAGTTCAAAGTAGTAGTCCACAATTCCCAAGTGATTGACAAAGGAGACAAAAGATAAGAAAAGAACAAAAAATGTGATTACATTTTTTTTTTAAATTAAGAAGGCATGCATAGTATAGAGGGAAAATGGGTAGACCATGTTCAATGGGATATTCCTATGAGCAAGCATCACAATGAAAAATGCATAACAAGGTGTAAAGGTGAATTGAAATCAGACATTCCAAGATGGCAATATAGCAGTTCTTGACATGAAGCATCACAAGACCCCATGAATGGAGGGGAACAATGTTGTGAAAGGATAGTCCTTTTTGCAAGGGAATAGGATTGTCAAGGCAAAGTCAACCACAACGGTAGGAGTTTTCACCATGAATAATGTGACAATTGAGTTTATAAAGAGAACAGTGGCATAGAAAAGAGGGAAAATTTCTATTATTATGCACATTTAAGGATTCAAAATACAAGAAACAATTAATTAATAGAATGTGAAATTAAATACCTTAACTTGATTGGCACTAGGTTTTTGGCAGCCAAGGACTATGAATTAATGACTGTGTTTTGACTATGAAAGGAACCAGTGACTTCAAGCATATACAAGTAGTAATATTGAGGCCATTGAAGAAGTGACTACATTCCAAAGCTAAATAAAAGACACTTACCCTATTATATACAAGGAATTCACTTCAAAAACAATTGATCTGAAAGGGCAACATTTTGAAACACAGTCATAAAAATGCAAGAAGGATAGCATGCATGAGCAAGAAAATGACAAGTAACCAAGTAATAAGGATAGTCAAGGCATAACATCTCAGTCCTCAAGGCATAATAAGGACAATATTCCATGCACTTAGCAAGTTGGAGTCTTACATGATGTATCGCCATAAAAGATGGTCTCAGATAAGAATTTATTAAACCAATTTTTTTTTTTATAAGTTATAGAGTTTAACCTATAATCCTTAAAAAATGTAGTTTGTAAAGTAGTATATACATGCTCATAAGTCTTATCACTAAAAAATGGAGCATATGGCGTTAGTACATGATTGGAAACAATTCCCATATAAATTGTGGCCTACCATTTACCTCAAATAAGATATAGAAATTCATATGCACTCCATTGCCATGCAACATACTCTAGGGAACACAATTGTGGTTCATGACTTGATGCAATATATGTAAAATGTAAGAGTGAAGTGATTTACCCATGCAAAAAATATGCACCAATCCTACCAAATTTAAGCATTTTAATGTAAGTGAATCAAAATATAGGAATATTATGATTTATCATTAATAAAAATCAACATTAAGTTAATACTCTTCTTGGAAATTGTTTATTAAAGAAGCTAGCAGGTTTATTGGCCTTAATTGTAGGAGTCTCTAGATAATTAAATATCTACTCAATAACGTTTCATAAGTTTTTCATGAATGTTAGATATAGAACTTTGAGCAAGCTATCTATATTAAACTTCACCCTTTTGTGTTGGTTATCATTTTTTTTTTTTTGCATCTCATAACTAAGTTTACAAAAACTATTGGCCTTATTATAGAAGTACAAAGTTGTTTTTGAAGAAGCAATAATTAGACAATGGAAAAATCATGCTCCATGCATTATAGTTTTCCAAAGGTGTAAATGCACTCAAGCATTGATTTAAGTCATGACATATATAACAAATCAACAATACATATCTTAGAAATCACATGCAACCTATGATCAAAAAATGATTAGTAAATATTCAAGCATTTTGTAGAAAGCTATAGGCACCTATGAAAATTTGAATGTAATAAAAACCATCAGTAATTATTTAAGCATCAAATGAATAATCAGTGAATATTCAACAATAACAATCAAGAACAAGATGTAAACAACAACCATACCTACAACATTCAAGAATATAATTTACACAATACACATGATAACATCATTCAAGAATAACTTTCAAAAATAGGATTTACTTAATCCTCATGTTGCCAACATTCTAGAAAAAACTACATAATTTGATAACAGTGGTACAATAAGATTTGCATTAGACAAAAATCCATAAGGCTATACCATATTATATGGATAAAAGTATACAATATATCCAATAAAGTCATACATGCTTACAAAAAAGTCATATGGACATAAAATGTCACATATCAATAGTACAAATCATGTGTTCAAAAATGCCATGTAGGCATACAACAAATGACACTAATACATAAGCATTTCCCACTAGGGGAAGGAAATAGATTGCATGTTGCCTTTGACTATGAGATGGATGAAGTTTTTATTGATGTTGTTGTCTTTCGAATGTGCTCACTCATCCTCCTCTCTTCACTCATTTGGAGATCCAACTGATACAATAAAAAGCATAGACGTTAATATATAGAAATTGAATTGTGGAATGACATATAACAAAATAATCACTTACTACAAACAAATAATCAACACACTCATCCATAACAACAACATGCCGACGATCTAGAGTGACAAACACTTGTAGCAACCATCAAGATAGGAATTAAACTACATACAAGTATCATTAAAATTTTCAATAATTGACCATAGAAGAGAAAATATAATATCAAATTTATTAATTTGTTGCTTACCTCTATCAAAGGATCAGAGCTTGTTACTGCTGCAACAACTCCATGGTCCATCATGTCATGAACATCACTAGGGCCATCTAATGTTAGCATCTAAAAATGAAACAACAACATGAAGTTTTTTATCACTTTCATTAGTTTCTTTGTTTAATTAAAATACAAACTAGATGGGAATTGAAAATGTGTACACTTTCCTAATGGAGGTTTTTTTTTTCCTATGATACTTCCACAAAAATTGGACTTAGACTCTTGCACTTACCCTCCCATAGGCTAATAGAGGAAAAAAAGGGCACAAAATTGTTTCTAGGAAGAGCAATCCAAAATAAGTGACAACTGATAAGAAAAAAACCTCATATGTAAAGCTTGGGAACTTGAGATAAATGTCCCAAAAACAAAGGGGTCAATATACCATGAAGTAATTTTGAGGTTTCAAAGGCTAAAGATGCAAATATCAATATAGATGAAACCAATAAGCCACCAATATGATGATAAGACATCACCTAAGGGGGTGGTAATGTCATAAATAATAAGAAAGTGAGCACTTGTAGCAACATCATACCATTTATTGTTGACACTAATGCTATAATTGTACCTTATTCACCCCTTCATTGAGTTATGTTCCCATTTTTGTTGCCCATGCCACGAGCCAACTTAGAATTTATATGCCTATGAGAAAACTCCTTAATATTATGAAATATAAAGAGAGGGAATTGTTGTATTTAAATGCATCAACTATATTTGATGACCTTGTCAACCATCCCATCAATACCAATGTTAATGATGACTTCTAATATGCTCTTGAATTTACCTTGGCACATCACTAGTGGGTAGCTAATTGAATGTAAATGCATTTGATACCTTGTTGCTAATAAAGAGATAGTTGTACATAACTATATGTTGAATCTAGGGGCTTCAATCAATGCCATTCCCTTTGAAGTCATGAATGAATTAGGTTTGAAATTTTCCAAGTCTATAAGTGTTATGCATTAGATTCAAGGGAAGTTGACGTCGTAGGAATTGTCAATCAAGTTGAAATTTTATTTTATTTTTGAATGTTGTTATTCTTAATGCTTTCTAATCATGGAACAAGTGTTTAGATACTCAAATTGATGTAACATTAAAAAAAGCAATATCCTCAATCATTTAGAGTACTTTATTAAAAGCTTACTAATTATCTTCTTACTTTTGTAGGTCTATCACATTATATCAATCTAAGTTGTTAATATAGTTACTAGTGCCCATTCGTAGTTGTTAGCCATTAATATTTTATAATTCAGTGATCACTTTTAATTGCTTTATTTTAATTGCTAAGTTCCTCAAGGTCAAGTTTCCCTCTAATGAGAGGTGAGTTGGTGGTAGGAGTAACTTACATAATAGGTGGAGGTACCATAAGAAACAATGATATACTACCAAGGGCTTTTGAGCAAAGAAAGCTAGGTAATTTTGATTCAAAATCAAATTAAGGAAAATCAAGCCTGAAGGAGTTGTATAGAACCTCAAAGGACACATTCATTAAAGAACAAAGTACAATTATGTAAAATCATATGGAATTGTGCTAAAAATTACAATCATATATGGAATAGTGTTTTTTTCAATTACCAAAACTAGCTAACATTGTTTTACAACACCACTAATGAATAAAGGTTACTTAAGTGAAATTTGTTCGAGGGTGAGAATAGCAAGGTGTTGATGTCAAATGTCCACCAGCAAACTGTATGACATCCAAAGTGTGTTATGAGACAATTGTTCATATAAGGTTCAACTATTCACATGCAATAATTATTTCTATAATATTAGTTGCATACATGTGGACTCGATGACGTAAACATATAGGGGTCTATGGGAATGGTGCATGTATCATAAACGCTTTGAACCTGGATTTTCATCATATTCATTCTACTAATTTAGTTATTCTTATATTTCAAAATAGAATTTAATAAAAAAAATTAAATGAACTTATTGAATTTTACCTAAGTATCAATGTCAAATTTTTCATTCAACAAGGCATCTATCATAACCATCTTCTTTACAACTGATGTATGTTGTGTAGTTTCATCTTGAGCACTCTCACCATCATACATGCAAGTAGTGTCACAAGAGTAACAATAGTGGACTAGAACTCTGGGCCTAGAAGACTCACCCACATCAAGCTCTGCTAGAGGCCTCACACATTGTATAATGCTCTACATGAGTGGGATAATCAAGTCTAGCATGTCCACCTCGACACTATCCTTCATAACAAAAGGAATAGTGACGTTTCCCACCACAGGTTTAGCCTAGGGTCTTAGTGTCAACTATGGATTATGTTGTGCACCTGCTAGATATCATGTGTGGAGCCCCCACCTCTACCTTGAAAGTCTAGATAGTCAAAATAATTGGCATCTTATTAAGGACAAACTCACAATAGAGTTTCCTTAAAAAATATTGTAGGACCTCGTAGTTATAGCATGAAGGTTGGTCAAAAACCATCCACCACCACTCCCAAAACTTATTTTTAATTAATTCATGGTGGCACAAATGGATGGGGAACCTCCTACATGCAACTAATAAAGGTGCATTAGTTCTTGGGTCTGTGAAAAGGGCATACAAGTTGGCTTTGCTAATTTTTCTTTCTTCACTTGTGCATTGGAAAGTCCACTTGCACATAAAATCATTTTAATTCCTCCCTCTTATTTGACTAAAAATTAAATTTTTCACTCATTGCTCCTACATGAGATACAATTGACTTTAAGGATTCGAAAATGCATTTTCTATGAGGGTGGGTTGCATCATGTTCATTTAATCTTGCAATCAATTCTTCAAGCTCTCTTTTGTTGATTTCTATTTGATTTAAAATATTTTCTTGAGTTCCTGTAGGATGTCTATGAATTCGGGGAGGCGTTTGATGCTCTTCTTGTTTGAGAGGGTTTTCGTGAGGTGATTGTGAATTATCAGTATTTGGAGGTGGAGATTGATTTCTTGGAAATTAAAATAATAATAATTAGAAAACCTATTTCAATCTACAATTTAATTCAAATTTGAAACTAAAACAATAGAAATACATACCTCTTTTACCTCTCTGACATTTCATTGGCATCCTCGCAAAGAATCACAAGCTAAGAGTGCAAAAAATGTTCTCCTTTTGGTGAGCGCAGGTTGCAAAGGTAAACCTAGTAGGTAAAAGTCACAGCTAGGGTAGAAATGAAGGTTAAAACGTTGCTTTTTTTTTAACATACTTTTCTATTTGGTGAGTGTCAAATTTGGCACTCACCAAATATGGTGCACGTTAAAAGGCTTTTTTCATGTTTTTCCCAATTTGACACCTTTTTTGTGTCACAACTTGGTGCACTTATCCATATGTATATGTTAATTTAATTTGTACTATACTAAAATATAATATTTAAACTTTATATTTGTATTGAATAATTTAAATTGTTATATGTAATATTATATATTTTAAAATATAATATATATAATATTATATATAATAAATAAGTATAATAATATTATGATGCCACAACCACAATAGCCTACCATGACTAGGGATTTTGGCACTGTGCACAAAAAGTGCACTCCTATGGGGGTTGAACACAAGTGGAATTCGCTAAAACTCAAGGCCTGTGATATGCAGGTTGACTGGCCATGCGAGGGGTGGAGTTGGGGGAGTTTCCTTTTCTTGTGGATGAGAAAAATGGGGGAGCTGCAACTATTCTTGACCTCCAACCAAGGGTCCAACCACTTCAATATGCTAATGCCTCCCCAATATTGACTTTTGATGGGGAAATTGTGCACAAAGTTGCTGAAAATAATTTTTTTTTTGCAGAAAAGGGTTTGATTAGAAGATTTAGAGGATTTTGAACAAGCCTCTTTGAGCTGCACAAATGGATTTCAGAAACTTGGTACCTTATTTTAGATGGTGATCTCCAAATATATGGTCCTTGTACACGAGGGTATTTTGTGGTGGTTTATGACAATGTTTAGGATCATCACACAATTCTTTGTGATTATCATTGAAGCTATAAGGAGCATTTGCTTATGCTAAAACCTTGGTATCCCTCTTTCAACCCTACCTCTGAATTGTTCACAGCTATTCCAATTTGGTAAGACTCCTAAATCTTCCACTTCAATTTTGGTTTGATTCCTGTTTTGAAGTTGTGGAAAACTCTTTGGGAAAGTTTCTAGATGTGGATGAGGGTTTATCAAAATATTTGCATACTACATATGCTTGCAACTTGGTGTAGATAAATATCACAAAGGATCTTTCAACTAATATCCCCCTCAAAATTGCATGCGAGCTTTGGAAGCAAATGTTAGATTATGAGTGGTTACCTTTCTAGTGCCATAGATGTTTCAATACTAACCACATTGTAACACACTATCCCAAATAAAAAATGAAAGACATGTCACTTGGTGGAGAGATGTCTCCCTCTACCACTACTCAGTGGAAAAAGATGAACCCTTATCCTGCTAGGCAGTTAATGCTCAAGCTCCCCAAGAGCAAACAAATGGGATGGAAGTCCAAAGGAGACACCTCTTCTTTTTGCATCTGAGACTGTTGAAGGCTTGACTCTCTCAGGTAGGGATTGTGTTAAAGTTTCAAAGGACCATAAACAAAATGAAGAACTAAAAAATCAAATAGAGGACTCAAAAATTTTGTCTCTTGGCTACGAAAAGGAAATGATAACAACTACAAATGGTGGATTAGATGCAAAAAAACTAAATAGTTATTCAAAGGAAAATAAAAAATGAAGTATTTTCAACATACGGCTTCCTTCCCACACCAAATGTGGAGCCAGATCGATGAAACTCCAAGATCCCAATGGCCCTTCTAAGAAAGGGAAATTATCATAGTATGTTAGAAAGATCTATTTTAAAGACTGTAGTGTCTATTAGTAAAATGAAATAGTGTTAATAATTTTTGGTGCTTTCACCATTTCAAATAGAATAAACATAATTAGAGGTCTCTATGCATCCTTGTGTCCAAAACATGCGTTATAACAATTTTATTTTCCATCTTTTTTATGGGATATAACTCCCTTATGCCTAATTAATCGAACAAAAAAAAAATATTACATATAATTTTATTTATATTATCTAAAATATATATTATATACTAATTATATATTATGTTATATTTATATTTAGTAATTTCTAATTATGTATTATGTTATATTTATATTTAATAATTTCTAATATATAATAATAAATATAACCATAATAGTAATATTATACTATTATTTTCATAAAAGGTTATATAATATATTATGTTATATTTATATTGAGTAATTTCTAATTATATATTATTCTATCGTTTTTTACATAAATATCAAGCAACAAAAATATAGAAATTTGTATGTTACTTCCTCATGACTAGCTACAATTGATTCTATCATTTTAAAAGAAATTGATTCTTTACCACAATTTGTGAATCTGCAAGTTAGGTTTTTTTCTAAAATATCCAAGCAAAGTAGAAGCACTTCAATGAATTGCATGGATTTTTCTAAACAAGTTCATGGAAATTATCAAAGCACGACTTCTAACAACGATGAAAAATAAAAATAACTAGGGGAAATGACCCATGGCTGAGCATGTTTCAATAGTTTTTATAGCATTTGTTGATTTAATGCCCAATATTTTTAACAATATTGAACCAATAGTTGTGACTTTAAAGTTGTTAGTGTTGATGATAACTACCAATGACTGAATAATATGTATTCCTCGGATCTAAAAAGCAACAAATCATGTGATGCCACATCAACACACCAATAAAACATGATTTAGTGCACAAGTATCCGTCTCACATTTTTTTGGATCTTTTTGGACACCTCACAAAAAGCATGTTGATGTGGCCCTGAAACCTTAGTTATAAGCAGGGGCGTTGCCAAGCAAGCCATTGAAAAAAATGAGAAATTTTTTAAATTTCCATATAGAATTTTGAAAAGGACGAAGTTAAGATGCTCAACTACCTAATCCTCTCCCCTAATATTAAATCCTCACTCACAAAACCACACTACGAGTGACCCCTTTCATGGATAAAACAAGGAAAGTAAAAGTGAGAAAGGAGGAAACTGAAGAGAGGGAAAGTGAAAGGAAAAAGGGTAATCCCATTTAACATGTGCAACCAAAGTCAAATTATTAATAGAACTCTGAATTGACAGCGAATAATTGTATGATCTTGGTTATGATAGGCTGTCAACCGTTGATCTCAAAAGTCAGCCGATTGCCTTCGTATAGGGAACGCCTTCGGTCTAACCAGTACCTTCCGCGCATTAAAGGGAGATTAGACCGGACGATTCGAGAATAGTCATTTGTTCATCACTGACAAACCTAGGGCCGACCGTACCTTAAAGGAAACATGGATTCAATGTTCGAAGTATCGTGCTTCTCAGAAATCCATCGCTGCTTTACAGGATCACTCTATATAAACACCACAAGCTCTATTTCTTAACCATTCAATCAGAGAAATTATAAGCTTGAAACTTTGAAGAATTAGGGAAATTAGTGAAATTTCAAAAGGCAAGTGCCAACATTTTATAAATTTTGAAGTTGGTAGAGAATTTGTGAAATCTATGTTTTACAAATTTGTTTGAGCAGTATAGAATGAATAGCTTCAATTGGAAAGCTGTGTGCCCTAGAATTGAGATGGAAGAGGCAAGCCAATATTCTTTTCATAATAGTTTGCCTGGGAAATCTAAGTTTTATGTAGGGCTGGGGAGGTCTAAAGGGGATTTGAAGGAGCTTTTGTTGAAGAGCGAGGTCTCGGTTGTTGGTGTGCATTGTATGGGCGGTGGTGGGAAAACGACTTTGGCGTCGGCTATATGTGATGATCCCCATATCAAAGGTAACGTTTCTTTTCCATCATTTTTGTAATATGTTTCCAGTTGTTTTCATCCTGTGATTGGAAGCCACTGAAATTTCTGGCCCCTCTCCTCGACGCCTAGGAATTTAGGCAAAGGGCTTTGATCTGTAAATATTTATGGCTAATTTCGTTTCTAGGACCTATATTCTTGATTGTACCTGTTTGTTATTTGAGTATAAATGGGTGTCATGTTTTAAAATAAATTCTCTATAGTCCACTTGTCTAGATGACTTTTTCCTGTGTTGTTTAAGTTTCTTGGGTGTCCACCTTTAAAATAATGATATCATGAAGGGTATGTTGTAAAGGTTAATAGGTTATGTAGTGTTTGTTATGATATTTATTATTTTTCAAGTATAGTTATTTGGGATGGGTATTTGATATGTATTGTAAGTTTGTTTTGTGAGTCTTATTTTATAAATTTGGAAGATATTGTTGAGGATATACATCTCCTCTTTGATGTTAGTTCTAATGGAGTTGCATCATCTTCTTTGGATGTTGTGCGGCAATCTAGAGTCCCTCTCGTTATTTCTCTACATCATCATCTATCATAGTTTGACATTGGTGTAGAGACCTTTGAGTAACATTTGGAAGAAACATCTTTTTCTTTAGTTTATACTTTACATCTATTTCTACTAGATTTTAGATTGTCACCTTCATTATTGTGGTTTGGAACGTCTTACTTGCTTGTGGCACCTTTTGGCATTGACATAGTGACACTTGAGTAGAGTTTAGAGACTTCACACATCTTGATTTTCCTTCCATCAAATTCCTTCCAAGAATGGAAAGAAGTCTTGCAATTATTCTTGGTTTTATTTCTTCTTAAGGGGAGGAATGTTGTTCGGCATGATTGGGTCATCTTCAATATTCATTGTTGAGCATCTACCATCACTAAAGAGATTCTACATTGAGTGGGGATACACGGTCTCTCTTCTTCTCTCTTATGAGGGAATTTTTTTCACACAAGGTTTTGTACTTCTCATGCTTTTGGAGAGCATTTATATTTTCTCTTTTGGAGAGGGTTTTTTTCCTATGCATTTTTCTTTTCTTTTTTTCTTTTTTTCATTTGTGAGATATTCATTTGTACATAGGTACCTAACATGGCCCTGTAGTTGGGACCGATATTGCATGTTTTCTCATTCTTCCTAAGTTGCAGTTAAGATGGGGTGTTAGTGTGAAAGGCGTACATATTACCTAACTGGTTTACCTCTTAGGTCATATTCAAACTAGTTTACTTAAGGGGTATATTACCTATTCAGTTTACCTCTTAGGTCATATTCACACATTTCATAATCTTACGTTAAACCATGTGTCTCACCTTGGCTTATACAACCAAAGGGTTCTCATTGTTAAACCATTTAATCAAATCCATGATAATCAATCATATTCATGTACACATATTGTGCATTTGCATCCTTTGAAATAATGTAATTATTCTCTCATGTTTAGTCTCTCTTGTGTTCTCATTGAATCTCCTAGATCTTGGGTGGCTATCTCCATAGCAAAATCTTGGATGATATAGAAAATTCTATATCAACTCTTACACATTGCATAAGTAGCTCATAGTAAAAAAAAAATGGTTTTACATCTCTTATATTAGCAAAAAGGATACAATTTTTGAGTTGTGATGGTTCACTACCTTGTTGATGAAAGTTATCTTTAATGTAACAACTGTGTTAAAGTTTTTCCATGTAAAGCTCAAACATACAAAATAATGTTTAAATGATAGATGGGAATGGATCCAAATCACCAATATGGATGATGAAGTGACTACCAAAAGGAAGGTAGTCACTTCATTGTCTAAGGGAAATAGGTAAATGTGCTTGTAGCAACTAGTGATTGTTTAACTTGTATTGTGATGATGTCTTCCAAGCTAATGTGTTAACAATATTTGATGGCTTAGACCATTGTGTGTTATAAATTTGAGCATTATAGGTTTGAATTTGATTGCCAAGGATCAAAACTATTACCTATGAAAAGATTTGTTGAACAAAATACTTCAAGCAATAATGTGCCAATGTTACAAATCTAAGGGAATATTCAAAGACAACATGCATAAACATGAAAAAATTGGCACATGTTTTGATAGACTCTTTGAATTGCATGTTATTGACTCTCATGAGCTTCCACATATCCTAGCCCATTTTGACTATTCTCGTTGTATTAGACATATTTGAATAAAAATTATATTGTGTCGATCATTCTAATTAGTCATGGTAGTCATTGCTAACAACTAATCAAAATGATGTATATAGGCTTTGACAATTCATAAATTTGAAGGTCTAACACTTGAAAGTATATCAATTAACATTAGAGACATTGATCGTTGGGGTCTCCTATTTATTACAATCTCATAAGGTTTAGACACCAATAATATGTCTATATGCATTGATATGCATGACTCCCTTTGGGGAAAGGAGGAGGATTGTTGACATATAATATCAACCTCAATTCGCTAGATTGTTCAATCAATAATTTACTCCACCCATTGGCACTATACATTGCGTAGGATGGCTTCCATTACTTAAAAAATATATCTACATTTAATTAATTAAAAATCATCTATTGTAAGTACCTATTAGTGTGCTCATTATATATATATATATATATATATATATATATATATATATACAAACATACATATACATACATATATAGTGTGATTGCTAGTTATTAGCATTATCCAACAAGTAACATTTTTTGAATTGTTATCAAGTGATGTCTTTGGAAATAAAATTTTAGTTGTAGTTTCAATCAATTCAATGACATTAGGTTTCATTTGGTTAGTAGCATTAGTGGATATTGCATAGACCTATATCTCAACTATTGGTCCTTACGAAAGGGATATTAAATAAATTCTCACGTATTTTCTATTAGAACATTATAGCTAATTGTTGCATAGTATAGGATTAACTATACTTCTAAAGTAATGAATAAGATTGTAAAACTCAGATTAATGAGTTGACCATATTCAAAATTCAAGTCTTTTCATGTGGATACATGAATAGGCTAACTTCCCTTAACGACTATAATGGGGCCTATCAAGAGGTTCCAAAAATGTGACAATGAAAAAATTTTCTCCAATTCCCTTATTAACAAAGTTTTTAAATAAAAAAATTATGATTTACATTTAGGTGGTGTTTTTGTAGTGTATCAAATTATCTAGTGTTTTATTAGGTTTTAGTTACATAGTTTTGATTCAATCTTTCTCAATCCATATTTTATGAGTAGTGTTTCGCAACAATTTATCTCTCATTAGTATGAATGGTCCTTTAGCACTCACTGATCTAGATGATGCTCACATGATGAATCAATCATCCTAGTGCTACTTGGACTCAAGTGCACTTCACCATGGAGTTTTGCCAAGAACAAGCCCACATTACTTCTATGGTTAAACATATTTATCAAAAAAGTATTAGGATATACAACCACCCAAAAAGTTCAATGCTTTACTTATATAAACATTACACAATTACAATGAATGTTAAGTAGACTATCCATCTTTATGAAAGATAAATTCATCTAGACCACTAATCATGAAATATAAATTGATTAAGATCGACTCAAAATTATATAACTAAATTCTAATATAATAATATATAAATATTTTTGACCCCAAAATCTTTTTATGAAATTCTTTGAAATGGAAACTTCCAATAAGATTCAAAAATATAAAAAAACAATCGATTGTGAAACTTTTGAAGAATATTTGTGAAGGTTGATGAAGCTTTCCAAATAAATTCAGTAGAATATATCTTCATGATCAATAAAGAGGTCCATAATTCAAATTTTAAGATTAATGAAGCTTATAAAATAATTTAAACTTAAACTGAACTTTCTAAAAAGTTATAACAAATCTCTACGGTGAAAAAAACGAAGAAACTTCTTAGAAATAAAGTTGTTCAAAGCTCACACATTCCCAAGAAAATTCTGAGATCTTCCCCTCCATTGAAAGGGGATTTGTATTGAGCTTTGTTTACGCGACTCCAGACCGGGTGATTCGCTTGTTTACAGTAACTTGCCAATCACTCTATATATTTAGAGTCTCAACATTTCAAAAGGTTTGAAGTTACTGGACAAATTGTGAAATCTATGATTAACAATTTCAATTGGAAGACTGTGCGCCCTAGAACTGAAATGGCAGAGGCCAACCAATATTCTTTTCATAATACTTTTCATAGGAAATCTAAGTTTTATGTAGGGAAGTCTATAGGGGATTTGAAGGAGCTTTTATTCCAGAGCGGGGTCTCGGTTGTTGGTGTGCATTGTATGGGCGGTAGTGGGAAAATGACTTTGGCCTCGGCTATATATGATGATCCCCACATCAAAGGTGACATTTCTTTGATGTTTTTCCAGTTTTAATCCCGTAATTGGAAGCCACTCTGAAACATTTGGCCCCTCTCGTCAATACCTAAGAATTTAGGCGAAGGGCTTTGGCCTGTAGGGTATTCTTGACTGTTCCCTGTTTGTTATTTGAGTTTCAATGAGTGTCAAGTTTTAAAACAAATTTTCTACAGTCCACCTGTCTAGATTTTTTATTTTTTATCACTGGTCTAGATTACTTTTTCCCTCTTTGTTTTTAAAGTTTCTGTGGGTGTCTACTTTCTGAAAATATTATGCATGGTTTGAAGTATTTTTCTTGATTTAAGATTTCATGTAGGGTATGTTGTAAGGGTTAATAGGTTATGTAGTGCTAATTGTCAGATTTATTAAAATTAGTGTTATATGAAATTGTTGAGCACTATCTGAATCAGATGTGAATAAAACTTTCGTGCAATTTAAAGTTCAAGGAAAGATGTAGGAGATTGAGGGTTTCGAGGATTACCAATACCATGTAACGTGATTAACTTTTCGTTTCATCCCTTACATATCT
Source organism: Sequoia sempervirens (assembly GCA_007258455.2). Taxonomy (NCBI): domain Eukaryota; kingdom Viridiplantae; phylum Streptophyta; class Pinopsida; order Cupressales; family Cupressaceae; genus Sequoia; species Sequoia sempervirens. Next base: position 102,274,350 of record VDFB02252616.1, on the reverse strand, counting down.
CCGTTGACGAGGTGATTTTGGCGCGGGTTTGTCTACTATTTCTTGTGTCAACTTTGTAGGCCCTTAGTTACAGTCGTGATTTTTTTCAATTAAAAAAATTGATGGTAATTGCCAATTAGCCTGCAGAGGCAGTGCTCTGCTCAAGGATTTTAGGGTTATTTTGCAGCTTACTAATAGGACAATTGTTTTTGCGAACACCAGATTGCTTTGGAAATATACTTTTCATTACTGTTTCACAATTCCCAAATCTGAAGGCAATTTTAGAGACTATATGGGAAAAGATCGTTGGGAGGAAGGTACCTGAGTTTCAGAATGTGGAAGATGCACATATACAGCTTCAGAAGCAGCTTTTAAGGCAGTCTAAGCCAACTTTAGTGGTGTTGGATGATGTTTGGTCCAAGGCTAATTTGGAGAAATTACTATTTGAAGCTCCAGGATACAAGACTCTTATCACAACCAGAGAAGGTTCTACCATCCCCAGAAACCCCTGTACTCGGCTGTATCAATTGCCATTGTTGAGCCAAAAGGATGCTTTCTTACTTTTCTGCTTGTCGGCATTCGGACAGACATCGATTCCAAGCACTGCAGATTCAAATCTTGTCATAGAGGTATAGTCTTTTCTTACCATGAAAATGAAAAATCTCAATAAACCTAAAGCCTCTTATAAAATCAAATAACAAAACGTAAGTTGAAGGAAATTATTTGCTTATTTGGGTTTCAACTTTGAGAAATTCCAGTTATTGGATGTTCCGATACTTTAAAGTAGTAATTTTAGATATCTTTGAAGGTGAAGGTACTTAATCCACAAAAGTTATAGCTTAAATTGTATAATACAATTTCGTTGCTTTTAGATCTTACAGGGCTTCCCTAGACATTAATAAAAATATTAATATGGTGAATGACAGGTGCAAGCCGAATGTAATGGGTTACCTTTGGCTCTCAAGGTAGTTGGAAGCTCTTTGCATGGGGAACCTCGTGTGGCCTGGGAGAATGCAAAGAGAAAACTTTCGCAGGGAGAGTCACTATCCCCTTATCACGAAGAAGGGCTTTTTAGACGCTTGGAGACGAGTATTGATTGCTTGGATGATGTTGGGAGGGAATGTTTCTTAGACTTAGCCTTATTTCCAAAGGGCAAGAAAATTTGTGCTGATGCACTGCTGAACATTTGGATTTATGTTCGGAAGCTGGAGTGGCAGGATGCCTTTATTATGTTACTGGAACTTGCAAGAAGAAGCCTCCTGAATCTAATAAACAATCAAGGGTAAATGTCTTTCCTTGCATATACTAAATCTCCTGTTTTCATTTTTCTTAACAGTGAGCTGACTTCGCTGTTGCAACTATCAGAAGCCGAGCAACAATCTCTTACGGATATGCCCCTGAGCTGTTCTTTTCGCAGCACGATGTGATGCGAGACTTAGCCTTGTATTTGGGATGCCGGGACAGTATAGTCCATAGAAAGAGGTTACTCATACCCAGAAAGGAGCATAGCCTACCAGGGGAATTGGAGTTGTGTAGAAATAAACAGTTTAATGCTCAAATTGTCTCTATTCACACAGGTGGGATATTTCGCCTAAATACTTATTTAGTGGCAAACTCTGCAGGCCACGTGAACTATTAAAAATATTAAGATTTATTGCGTTTTTGCCCTACGTGCTCTACTTCCTCTTACATAGGATTGAAGCAAAGTACCTTTCATATCAAATTTTTACACAAACTACTAGTATACTTGACCGCTGAAAAATGTTCTAATTCAATTGCATATGTGATTGACCTTATGCAGGTTCTATATGGATGAGAATGAGTTGTATGAGATGAATCTCCCGGAGGCAGAAGCTCTGGTGCTACTTTTTTCTGCGAGTGAATACTTTCTTCCCCCCTTTCTAAAAACCACGAAAAAACTGAAATTTTTAATGGTATTGTTGATGCGTGTTTTGTGACACACCAAACACCTAGAATAAAAGAATGCCCAAAGGCAGCTCTATCCTCTCTTGAAAAATTACCTCTTATGCTAAGATTGCCAGAAAGGTCATACAGTAATTCCAATGTTCCGTTTTGGGGGATGGACAAGCTCAATGGATGATGTGATATGCTGGTTTCACAAAGGGACCCGTGGATAGTAGATTATTTGAAGTAGGAATTAGAATTGATTTGACGTTAAATGCTCTTATGTTTTGGGATTTTCAGTTTGGAATAAAACAAAAAGAAAAGGGGATGAGGGTGAAGAAACTAGACTTATGCAAAACTACTCCTACAAACTTAAGAGACAAATGTTGGATAGTGAAATTTAAACCAATCTTTGCTTCGCCAAGCATGGTACTACAACTAGACAAAGGCGGTGCAATCTTCAATGGGTTTACAAAAGATATCCTATTACACAATACCACCATCAATTCGATCAATGCATATAGGTAATAGAATTCAAGTCAAGCAATTTCAATGTTCAGACTAACCTTACACATCAAATTGAAAATCATTCAATTGAAAAAGGTATGAACTAATTCCACTATTTCCAACACTATCGATCTTTCATTCATCTAAGATACTTGAAAACAAATTTACTCTATTGAAGAAGTCAATGAAACCATGCGGGCTCATAAAAATAACAAATGCTCAACTCTGAATCCACTTATTATTTAAACAACAATAGTAGCAACAATTTCATAAATCTCTCCCTGAATAAATGAAATGAGTGGGGTTTATATAGGCACCCCAATTACAAAGCAACGGCCAAGATTAAATCTGAGATCAATGGCCAAGATTAAATTTGATAAACCCTAACCCTAAAAGCATAACCAACTCAAAGGACACATGGCACAAGCAGAACAAGCCACTTGGAGTATGGAAAATGATGACACCTTGCAAATCACTCGAGCAAGTGGGAATCCAGGATGCAATTCCCTTTGGATCGCTCCCTAGCTGCAAATGTAAGAAATTTAGCTAACACAGAATCAAGTTCCTTTATTGAGATACTTGGCACAGAATCCAGTTGCACTTCGATCGCGTCCAAGGTTTCCAGGCATCGAGTGAAAGTACTTGCCCATCTATCCTCCTGCTTCTGAAAGTTATCCATGAAGGTCAAAAGGGAAGACATATTATCAAGCTGATTTTCTATAATAACCTGCACTTCCTTGAAGTAAATGTTCATCACACTTTTCCTTAGTCCCTCTAAATCTAAGCTATTTGCATCATGATGCTCCTGTCTTGTCAATCCTTCAAGAGAAGTGAGGATTTTAAACTGAATTCTCTCAACTGTACTCCGAATAGCAGCACATTCTTCCTTTATTCCGTCACATGTCTTCTTTTTAGCCATTAAGGAATGATACCACCTGCTGAAATCATATGAGGCTCCTTCTTCGATAACACCTTCCTGGATCAATATTTGCAAAGAAACTTCCTTTAGAACCCTCAAACGAGGTATCACTTTGTTCTGTACATACTGGAAATCTTCCCAAATTTCCTCAACTTGACTAACTTAGGTTATAAGCAAGGCAGATCTGTCATAAGTCTGAGCGCACTTCTCTAAGAATTGCTCCATCTGTTTTGAAATATTGGTCACCCAACTCTTGGTTGCTTGACTCGTGATCCTCATAGCTTCAAGAACATCAATGGATTCTGGAGTAAGAGATGATGGTGGAATAAAGGCCTCACCTTCTTGGCGCAAAGGAGCTGTTAGCTGCTGAATGAACTCTATCAGCTTTAGATTTTCCACCTCTAGCCTTTCTTTCTTCTCCTCTATTTTGTCGAACTTCTCCTTGATGGCTTTGGAAGTGTCCGCCAACTCATGGAAATCCTGATCTATCGTGGTTGGCCCAATGTCCAACGTTGTAACCTCATAATCCATGGGAGTAACCTGTTCTTTTGGCTTATCAATTTTTGAGACTGCCACCTGTAAGATCCTGGATCCTATATCATTCCTGGTAATCTGAGAATACTTCTTAGGCTTCTTTGGCATTTTAGCCTTGCCAATTCTCTCTAGGATGTCTTGCATGCTTTCAACTGGTTGAACTTCATCCAGTGGTCTGGACTTTTTCATCAAACTTTCGGTCAACCAGGTTGGGATAGTGGATAATTCCATCCCATCTTCTAACTGAACATCATCATTAATTCCTTTTCAAGCAGAAATTACCTCATCTCCTAGCTCTTCATTGTTCTTAAGGATTTCAGTATCTCCTACACCTTCAATCATCAAAGTATCATCTCCTTCTACACACTCAGTGGGGGCTCGATCTTGGAGAGAATCCAACTGTTCTAACTCTTGAAACTGAATTTTTTGCTCATAGCTTGGCTTGATATCAACAACGGATACCTTTTCGATCACTCCAACTGACAAAGTACTTGAAGATGATGGAATTTCAGTCACTTTCTGCTTCTTACTCTCCAATTCTTTATTAGCTGATTATTTTTCCTCTGTGTGAAGGTTTTCACTCACCACCTTCCCCTTGCTAGGATATGAAAGCTCATCAAGACTTTCACCAATTACTTCCTCCTGACTTTCCTTATTGCTCAACGTGGCATAGGTAAGAAAAATTCCATCTTTTCTCAATTTGCTGATTTGATTGTCTACGCATTCCCTTGAGTATACAATAATGTCCTTCATCAATGTGTTCAAATCAGTCAACTCAGGTTGTGTCCTGTTAGGCAATAGGATAGGCTTATCCTTTTCTTGTTCAAATTGAGGATGAATGTAGTCCCCGTTGTCTTTTACTTGATTAGGTATAGGGAACAAGTCAAACCTTTTTACAAATTTAACTGGAATTCTGGACCAAGTCTTCTTCCTGACTCCATACTCGTCCACTAAGTTAGACCAATAATCTTCGATCTGCATAACATGAAGGGACTTCTTCCCGTGAACTCTCAGGTATGGATCATAATCGGACCTTGGATTATAAGTGCTGAATTTATAAAATTGCAACTCTACCCTTGATGTTTTGGCTGATTGTAATGAGGGGCAGACTTGTAGCATTTTCCCAATTGCAACCGAAAAATCCACTCCTTGCTTGTTCTTTTTTGCCTGAATGGAGTCTACACATGCCAGTTGCCTTGCAACTTCAAGCATAACAATTTTGTCTGTTGGATACCGAGGAAGTCTATACGGAGCATCCGAGAATCCATGAACTCTTATATATGTGAAGGTCAGAAACTGGATAAACCAGGATCCAAACTTGTCAAGCATCACCATAGCTTCTTTAGATAGCCTCCTTTGAACCGTTCCTTGAAGCACTCGCGTGATATACATAAGGAAGGCGTCATTAGTTATCTCAAAATTGTCCCTGTAATGTAACTGGAGCTGTGGGTAACAATCATATGCTTTGAATTGATTTTTTCATAGTCCAACTTTGCCTTTACAAATCAGTCCTCTATACTTGGTGAAACGTGCCAAGATATAGACCACATAAGAACTCATATAGAAGGTTTTAGTCTTCTCTAGGTTTCTCAACTGGAAATCGATATTATCACTTATTAACTTCACCCAATTTATAGCCTCCATTCCCAATATGATCTCCTCCACATATGAAAACATCCATACTTCGAAGAAAGCTCCTTGAGAAGTTCCCATAACCCTATTCATCATATGAATCATATCACTGTATTCTATTTTAAAATCCGTGCAAATTAATCTCTTTGGCAACTTGGAGCGATGTCTTTTGGGTTCCTTGATCCAGTTAGAATTGACTATGTCCATACAGGATTCCTTGGCTTGATCGAACATGGCCTGTGATTCCTGTTGAGTCCTATTCAACATTTTTCGACGATGGGGAATACCAAATACTTTCCTGACTGAATCCTCTGTAAAGTACGCTAAGGTGATCCCATTGGGTGTTTTTATGGATCTTGTCTAAGGATTGTACCTTCTAGCACACTCAACCATTAACTCACTGCATTGAACGACAGGTGGAAATCCTGCTGCTTGATGAAGTCTAGACTTAACAATATTTGTGGCAATAGGCGTAGGCATTTCATTCTGAGTGCCAAACATCCTTCTCTTGTGTTGAATTGCATTAAATTGTTCAAAGTTTGTATCTGCCACTTTCTTCCACTTTGAGGATAACTGGGATTTTGGGTAGAATTCTTTGAGGACTTCCTTTACTTGAGCTTTCCTGACTCCACCTCCCATGTTCTTCGCAGACGCCTGTAAGAAGCTCGAAGTTAGAAAATTTTAATAAATTTGTAAAAAGGCGATTTCTTGGCTGGAGAAAAATTAAAAAATTAATTAAAAAATCTAGAACTTGATTAAAGGTTTCGTAAAGAATAAATTCTTAATGAAAATTGATCCGCCCTTATTATCTTTAAAGAGCATTCATGGAAATTTAAATAATTTTCTGGATTTTTTAAGACTTTACTGAAGTTTTCTCCAATTTTCAATGAAAAAATCCTATTCCCTTTCAAAATCGCCAATGATAACCTTGCAGTTGCTTGAAAAATCTGGAAATGAAGAGAAAAAAAATCCAAGTCTATGTTCTGGAATTTAAGAAATCTGTTTGCAGCTGAAAAAGACATTTTTCCCTTGAGAGAGGTTTTGCCTGTAAAAAATTCGACTTTGCAAATAATGAAAATAATCTCACAAGATTGTCTTTTATAATAAAAACCTTCCCAAATTGGCTTAAGTCGACTTCTTCTTCTCATTGGGCATTTTTTGCTTTAAAAACGAAAAAAGCAATCTTATCGTGATCTTTGACTTTTCAAACCAGGCGTCCCTTTTGGCTTGATAACTCAATTTCAAAATAGAACTTAAGTTATTTCTTTTATTTTTGCCTTTAGCAAAATTCAACCCTCAAGTGGACTTTTTGACTTTTCAACTGGATTTCTCTTATCTAGGCAACTTTGCCTTAGAAAAATTTTCAATTTCACCTTGAAGAATTCAACTTTCAACTGGATTTTTCCACTTCCCAACTGGAATTTCACTTCAACTCAAATTTCCTAAAGTCCAATTCAAATTTTCATTTTCCTTGGTCGATTTTCACTCTGTCCAACTGGAATTTCGAACTCTCCAACTGGATTTTTTTTTTTTAAAATGGCGCACCTCTTCCAGACTTAGGCGAATTTTATCATGATTTGCTTGCCTTTTTTATGATTTTTCAATGATTTTCTCTCTTAGGCGCAATTTTTTCAGTTGATTTTTTACCTTTGCATGTGCTTTTCTCATCTTGCATGTTTTTCTCGTCTTGCATGCGCTTTTTCTCTGCTTTTCTCATGATTTTTCGACCTCTGCTTGATTTTTGCGTGCTTTTTAGTTCCAAAAATGGAAACTTTCGATCCCACTGCCAGTGACAGCTAGCACTTTCTAAAAATAGAAACTTACTAAAAATAGAAAAAAGAAAAAAGCAACTTTCTAAAAATAGTAAATTCCAAATTGGTCCATAAATGCCAAAAATGAAAAAAGCAAAAAAGCAAAAAAGCAGAATCCCTAAAAAATAGGAAGTGTCAGAATTGAGCGAAAGCACAGGGGATCCTCGTGTGCAGGGTCTTCGAAGCTCTTCTATGACATTTACGTTCAGTTTCAGGCCCAAATTCCTAACTTGGGTCGGATGATGACATCAGATTTTGATATGGAATTCCCAAATATCAGAGACTAATGAAATTGCTACTCAAAGCTAAACCCTAAGTGCAAACCAGCGAGGGTCCCCATTTGCAATGGGGCGATGTGTGGAAAAGGTCACAACATCTGGCGACTCCACGTGAGGAATGTTTCAAAACATTCCTAAGATAAAGACCCATTCTGAATCCGGAATCTCCGATTTAAATCATACTAACTTATCCTTAGGTTAAAATTTGTACTCATAAAGAATAGGAATTCTAAATTGGATTGAGACACCTTTTCCCTTAATCACAAGTGGGTGCAAATGCATTCATTTCCATCTCATAAGACCAACATGACTCTTTGGTTCCATCATGGCTATTTGTGTATTTTGTCTCAACTCCAAAAGCATCCTTGGATAGAGCCTCGCTGCCAGCAAGCGTCTATAGCCCCGGCGAGGTTATCTTCTATAATCTCACGGAGATTGCTCTACTTCCGGTGATTTATCTTTGTTTTGATTCTTTTGTACACCTGTAGAGATGTCCGCACACACAAAAGCCAAGTGTTTTATTCTTTTCTTTTGGTTTTCTTTTTTCTCTTTTTTGATATTCTTGATATTTTGCATATTTCCACACTTTGGCCTGTAAGCATCGAAGCTCACCTGGGTTTCAGCATTATAGTGGCGTTGAAGCGAGACTTTTGATCACTCTTAGTTTAGCCAATGACTTCTCCTAGGAGACCATAATGACTCGGAGGTTTGATTAAGTGTGTAAAATATGATGATTGTAAGATTCAGTGTCAAAACACAATAGAGGATTCCCTTCTAGCCAAGTACAAGTCCTAACCTAGAGTTAAACTAGAGGCTTCAATCTCAGATTCCAGAATCCTTAACAAATATTTATCAAAGGAATGGTCTATTCATTACTTTGTGGAATAAGACCAGTGTGTGCTTAAATATTCACCACCCTTTGGAAAATGTGGATCCTCGTTTACTCAAAACTAAACCTAAAGCAACAAACAAAAGCAAACAAAGCAAACTAATCTAAGAAAATAGGAACAACTAAACTAAAACCAAAAACCAACCAGAAAGAAAGCTAAACTATTTATATACAAAGGAAAGACTCGCGAGGAGTCTAAGACTGGAAATAGTGTTTGAGGAATCGCCCATTGACGGGCAATGGAACATCCTCTCTGGTTAACGTCTTCAGTCTAAATGCATTGTCTCCAAGAATCTCCGAAATTTGATAGGGACCCATCCATAGATTGTCAAACTTTTCATGGTCTCCTTTCCGCTCATGTGCTTTGTCCCATCAAAGAACTAAGTCAAAAATTCTAAATGCTTTTATTCTAGTTCTTCGTTCAAACCATCTTTTCACAATTCCTTGGTGTTTTGAAAATTTCTCTAGTGCCTGATCTCTTTTCTCTTCCAATAGTAACAGCCGAGACAATCTGGTTTTGACTCTATCTTCTTGGTCCAGGCACTCTTGCATGAACTATAACGTGGGAATCCTTAGTTGTATCAAAAATATGGGATCTTGTCCGTAAACGAGATGATATGGCGATGTACCCAAGGAACCTTTTATTCTCACTCTGTCCGCCTAGAGGGCGAATCTCAACTGTGTATGCCAATCTCTCGGGTTTTTGTCCAACAACTTCTTTATGACATTCAACAAATTCTTATTAGTAGATTCGGCCAATCCATTTCCTTGGGGATAATAATTCGAAGAAAATTTTAAATTCACCCCATATTCAAAAGCCTAGTTAGAAAAATTCAGAGAAGAAAATGCAGAATCATTATCACAAACTAAAGCATAAGGACAGCCAAACCTGGTGATAATGTTTTCTTCTAAGAACTTAATTACTGTGTCTGTTGTGCATAATTTCAGTGCTTGAGCTTCTGACCATCTGGTGCAATAGTCAGTCGCGGTTAGAATATACCTGTGTTGCGCAGATGAAGGTCGATTGATCATACCAATGAAGTCTAGTCCCCACTTCGCGAAGGGTCGCACCTCGATCACTGGTTGGAGCGGCATAGCGGGGTTCTTATCTTGAGCATCCGTTATTTGACATGTGTGGCAGGTTTTTACATGATCGTATACATCTTTGAAAACTGTTGGCCAATAATAGCCTGCCATTAGAACCTGGTGCGCTGTTGCTAGTGCTCCTCCATGGCCAGTTCCAAATCTGGAATGAAAGTGTTCTATTATCTGTTTGGCTTCTTCCTTTCGCAAACATCTTAGGAAAATTCCTTCATGATTTCTCCTATACAATACTCCCCCCTGCAACATATATCTTTGACTCTTCATTCTTAGAGCCCTCTTTTGTACTGGATTGAGATGGTTGGGGCATTTGTGATTGAACAAAAAATAAGTGATATCATTGTACCATTCGTCTTGGGATACTTCATGCAATTCGTACCCCTGGTGTACGATTTCCGGTCCTGTGGCAATGGTTTGTGTTAGAGATTGACCGCGGACAATCTTCATCGGTTGTATTTTGACATCATACTCTTGAATAATTGTGACCCATTTTCCCCTTCTCTCTCCTAATTCATTTTGCATGAGAAGGGTCTTGACAGTCATGTCTGGAACTATAGCAAAGACTTTACTTCTTAAAATGTAATGTTGAAATTTCTTTACTGCCCTGACCAAAGCATACGCTTGTTTTTCAACGTTTGGGTATCTCAACTCTGCATCCTTAAAAGGTGCACTCATAAAAGCAATAGGATGTTCATCCTTCTCAACTGTCTTCTGTGTTAACATGGCGGCCCTTGTGTGTTCTGAGGAAAAAGAGTAAAGATAAAAAGGTTTTATATAATCAGGACTAACCAAGACAGGAGCATCAACTATGGCCTGCTTGATTTCTTCAAAGGCTTTTCGCGTTTACTCCATCCATTCTATCTTCACATCCTTCTTGAGCATTTCGTTCAAGGGTCTAACTATCTCAGCAAATCCTGTGATGAACTTTCTCACAAAGTTAATCTTTCCGAAAAAAGATTTTAATTCTTTTTGGCTTGTCGGTAGACCAATCCTTGAAATAGCCTCTACTCGGTCTGGATCAATAAGAATACCCTTCTCTGTTATCACATGACCAAGCAATTTTCCCTCTGTCACCCTGAATATACATTTTTTTGGGTTCAAGGATATCCCGTATCTTCTGCATCTCTCAAATATCCTTATCAAGTCTTTGACATGATTTTCTCTTTCCTTTGAAAATACAGTAAGGTCATCCATGTAGACAATGATGCATCTCCCTATGAGGTCCTTGAAAGCAATATCCATAGCTCTTTGAAAGGTGGCTTCGGCATTGATCAGACCAAACGGCATCCTCTTGTAAGCAAATGTACCCCATTTTGTTGTAAATGCCGTCTTGAGTCTGTCTTCAGGTTCTACGAAGACTTGGTTGTATCCAGAGTATCCATCCAGGAATGACATCATCTGGGATCCGTTTACAACTTGAATGACTTCATCTAATGAAGGCAATGGATAAATATCCTTTTCTGAGGCCTTATTAAGATTCTAGAAGTCTACACATAGTCTTATCTCTTCGTTCTTCTTGCGGACGGGTACCAAATTGGCGATCCACGTTGAGTGTCGTACTAGGAAGATAATACCTGCTGAAAGTAGCTTCTTGACTTCTTGAAGAATAAGGGGTTTCAGTAGAGGATTCACAGGCCTTTGGCGTTGCCTGAATGGTTTACTGCTTGCTTTGAGGGGAATAGTATGTGTAATAATTGAAGTGTCGTATGTTTTTAGGCCCTCATAGTCCCAGGCAATAATATCTTTAAATTCTTTTAAACTTTTGATTATCTGCTCTTTTTCTTCACTCGTGCATACTTTTCCAATTAGAACATTTCTCACTTCCTTTTGTGTTCCCAAGTTGACCGCTTCATGTTGGCTTCCTTCGTTTCTTTGTTGTTTTATGGCATTGATCTGATCTTGGTCGAAGATTCTCTCGAGCTGGATCATCCCTCTGGGAATGATGTTAGTCTTTAGGTTCATAATCCCATCTACATCAAATTTAGTTTCCCCTTGATCTTCTTCTTCATCAATGACTTGAGTGAGGAAAATATCAGAATTAGTCAGGAAGTCCAGGATGTGCTTGTCGTCATCGAACACTTGGAAGTTTGTAATGTTGTCTGGGATTGATGGAGTCAAGGTGATTTCTACTGTAAATTTCTTGACGACATCGATCTCGAGTGGTTCCATTGAACTTGCTGATTGGGCTAAGGAATTTGCCACTTTATTTTGAGAACGATATACTGATTTGATATTAAAAGCATCAAAGCTTTCAATGAGATCCCATACTCGGTTTCTATATCCTCGCAATCTTTTATCATGGCAAGCATATTTCTTTCTTACTTGCCTTACCACCACTTCTAAGTCACCGTAAACATGCAATATTTTAGCCTTCTTCTAGATTGCGTGGAGCAATCCGTGGACTAGGGACTCATATTCAGCCACATTGTTGGTACAGGGAAACTGTAATCTCAGGGTTGATAAGTAAGCTTCACCTGATGGGTTAATCAGCTCATAACCAGCTCCATTGCCCTTCTTGTATTTTGAACCATCGAATCTCAAGGTCCAAACTTGCTCTTGATCTAGTAATTGTATGGGACTAGGCGTTTCTTTCTTTTGAATTTCTTCAATTGAATAATCTATTTGAACTTCATTCATTTCTTGAGTGATTTCTGCCTCTGATGAGGATTCTTTGTTAGAGTCAGTGTTTTCATCGTGCATTGTCAGCTTGAAGTATTCATCTCCAGGGACTTGGGGAAATCTTTTGTATACTTGGTCCAATGCCATTTTACACATCACATAGGAAAACTCTGAATGAAAAGCATTGTGGATCCGACACCAATTAGGCAGCAATAAGTCTTGTACGAGAGCATGATTCCCCAGTTCTTTCTCTTGTTTCGCGCTCTCGAGCACAAATCTTCTGAAATTTTCAAACATGCTTTCACCTTCACCTGGTGAAAGTTCTTCATCACTTTCCATAAGAACTTCTGAACCTTTTGGTGTATCTTCTTGAATATTTGAGCATTGTAACATCAGGATTTCCGATGCTTTTGGTCTGTACTTATCGAGATCTGTTTCACAAAACAAAATTTCATTACTTTCCCCGTACTCGGTAATTATCATCTTAAGTCTTGGTGTACTTTCAACTTTGATTTGATTTGGAATACCCTTCCATGGTAACCACATGTGTGAAAAATCCGTGGCGAAGTAACCATTTAACCTTTGGGTCCAGTCTCTTCCTAGAACCATTCCATATCCTCCTGGGATATCGACCACTGAAATATCAATGAAATGTTGAATTCTCGGGTCAGTTGATATTTGCATATGAATATTGTTCAACTCTCCTATGACTAGAACCTCTGTCTTGTCCAACTGTGTCACTTTCTTGTTCATCTTTGTAGGTGTTAGCCCCAATCTTTGACAAACATTTAAAGGCATCATATTACTAGACGCTCCTGAGTCGATCAGACAATTATGTAGGAGCTTATTGAAAATTCTAAGCGAGATGAGGAAGGGAGCTGGTTCATCTTTCCCTTGATAAGATATAACAGGGTTTCTTCTCTACATACCGGCTTCCGTCTCTTTTGTTTTGACTTTATTATTCTTCTCAATTTGTGAAACTTCTGCTCCTTTAATTGAATTTTTTGTCTTGTTTTTCTTTGAACTTTGGCATGTTTGTTTAGCTTTCACTGTTTTATGTCCCGACATTTCTATGCCTTCTTTCACTTCATACATGCCTCAAGTCACTTTGGAACTCTGAGATCCATAGGGAAAATTTGTATTCTATGGTTGTTCTTGAAAAAATTGTAATTGTTCCTCTTGAACCATATTGACATTACCTGTAGGATTTGCAGTCTTTTGAACTGTGTGGGTTGGATCTTGTGTTGGATCTTTCAAGCTGTCAAGAAACGTATTCCTTATTTCTGGTACTTTCATTAGCTCGAACAATTCCACGTTCACTTTGATTTTCTTCACTTCCTCGGTTACGTACCGGCTTAATTTGTTCAATTCATCTTTGGGAGGAGTGCTACTAGTAGAACTGCTAGCATTGTTTCCTTGTCTGTATTGTGGTGCATCTTTTGGAAGAGAAGGATTGTTACTCGCATTCGGGTGCGGCGGAGTTTGAAAATTGTGTGGGGGAACTGATGTGGTTAAGGGATCTTGATTCTTTCTATAATAAACCTTTGTTTTCCCATTCCATGTGTGTTGAAAAGTTTGAACTTCTTTTATTCCTTCGACTAGGACACTGTTGTTCAGAGGTGGAAAATAGTAATTCGTTGTATCTTGCACTGATCTGTCAGCAATTGCATGTGAACACATAGGAGGTGGTGCCTCCACTGGCTCATTAGTTGACGTTGGTGGGAATCTTCCAAATTGGTCAGGTGCTTGATATTGTTCAAACTATGGTGGAAATGTGAAGTCGTCCAAAACTAGAGCTTGATCATATTTTACTACAGGGACTATAGCAGTAGATGGATCATCTGGTATTTCTGTTTGTATTTCCCTTTGGAAAATGTCGGCTGCGAGCTAAAATTCTCTGCACTATGTCTCAGAATGCTGATTGGTGTTGTGTAGCCGACACCATCCTGACAAGGCTGACTCGGTGAGGAGTATACTTTCTGTTGGTCGATTCTCTCGAGTTGCAGGATTATCTAGGGGTGATGTTACGTTTCCATTATTCGGTCCTGTATTCCATGTCCTCTTCTGATATCCTTGATTATTGTTACGGTAGCCTTGGGCATTACTTGATTGACCTTGGTAATTTTGATAATTACCTTGGTAGCTCTGAGAAATCCTTTGCATGTTGTGGAGTTGATTGTTTTGATTTCTCAAATGAGTTACTTTAGTAGACAATTTCTTCACTTGTTCAACCAATTCTTTCATTTCTTCTTTTTCTTCTTGTGTCTTGGTGGATGTTATTGTACTCTGTAGATACACAGGCTATGAAGGTTGTACTTGAGAAATAGGACCTCCAGGGTGAATTACCAATTGATTTTTGGGTGGAAAAATGGGGTTCATTACTGGCGTATGATGTGCCAATGCCTGGTTGATCCCCGCTATTTGATTTGGCATAGCAGCATACCCCAAATGGTTAAGTGGTCCAGCAACATTCATGCCTAAGTCAGAGTTAACTTTAATTGCTTCGGCATATGCTCCTTTGAGGTCAGGCGGAACTAGGTTGGCTCTTCTTACAAACATGGAAGTGAGACTATCCAAAGAAGCATAGTATACTGGTAATGCCGCTGCATCATTCAATTCATAAGGATCACGTAACCTTGTATATGCCTTATGAAATCTATTGTTGAAGGTGCTGATTGGTTCATGTTCTGATCTTTTCACTTCAACAAACTGTCGGTAGAGTTCAGATGGTGTGGTTGGAAATCAAAATTTTGCCAAGAAAGCATCTTTCAGATTTTGCCAAGTTTGGATTGAATTTACTGGTAGGTTTACGTACCAATAATATGCTTCCTCTCCTAAAGAGCATGGGAACAATCGACATGCTACATCTTCATGTTGAATATCTCAGTTCTGGAGAGTATCTTCAAAAATATTGATATGTTCATCAACTGTCTGGTTGATATCACCAACTTGGAATTTAGAGCAAAAATGCTCCAGATTCTTTGGCATCTCATGATAATCGGCAAATGTAGTAAGAGGCGACGCGTTAGCTAGATGCCAAGCCATTAGAACGTTTGGCTAATTTATCTGAACTGGTTGAGTGGGTTGTACAAATACTGAAACTTGAGCAAAGCTTGATATTGGAACCTGCGATGGCGGTGTCTGGAATAGACTGGGAGAAACTTCTCCAGTTGGTGCTTCTCTTCTTGGTGATAGTATCTCTTCACTAGGACCTACCGTGCTAGATGTTTCACCTCATGATATTTCTGTCCTTTTTCTTCGTCTATTTCTATAGGGTGACAACGCCACAAATTCTTTGAAAGAATTTGGTGTAGACCTAGTAATCCTCTGAAATCGATCTGCTGAGAAAGAACCAATTCGATCCAGTGTGCCTTTTTCAATCCTATTGAGGACATGTAGGAACTACTTCACGAGCTGGCTGGTTTGCTTGTTGACGAACTTGTTGATTTTGTTGTCGCTGGAGAGCTTCAAATCTTTCCACAAGGAGATCTCTTTGGACGTTGAACTCAATACACCTAGCTCTCTCTTCTTCTTGTTCAAGAATGAAGCGCATTTGGAGCCAGTCAGGGGCGTTTCTTTTTACTTGCCAAGCAAGGCTAAACAATTCTTTGATAATGTCTTCCTGTTTGTCGTGAAAACCTAAGTTTGGTTGCAATACCGGTTGCGGATCTTGATTTGGATTAGGAACGTTGGCCGGAAGCACCATTCTTCATGGTCTTGGAAGAACTTGGAGTTGTTGAAGATGAACTGGTGGCAAATGATCATTCTATCTCGTCAAAAGTCTGTTTCAAATGATCAATTTTATGTCTTATTAAATCTCTTTGAATTGCTTCTTCAAAACATTTTCCCTTTCCTTCCTCCTAACAAGAACATGGCTTGTCTGACCAAACTGGACACGATCGGTCTATATCTTCCAAGCTAGTGAGTAGAATTGATCAATGATATCCGTAGGTGGT
Source organism: Sequoia sempervirens (assembly GCA_007258455.2). Classification (NCBI taxonomy): domain Eukaryota; kingdom Viridiplantae; phylum Streptophyta; class Pinopsida; order Cupressales; family Cupressaceae; genus Sequoia; species Sequoia sempervirens. Next base: position 102,258,220 of record VDFB02252616.1, on the reverse strand, counting down.
TGATTTGGTTTCTCAACAGGTATGTTAAAAGGAAATTCATGCGGCAACACCATACTGCATTTTGTCTATTTCGGGATAACTTCACTATCACAAATCAGGCCCTCCTTCTAGCGCCAATTTCGTGTTGATGTGTGTTTTGTGACACACCAAACACCTAGAATAAAAGAATGCCCAAAGGCAGCTCTATCCTCTCTTGAAAAAGTACCTCTTATGCTAAGATTTCCATAAAGGTCATACGGTAATTCCAATGATCCGTTTTGGGGGATGGACAAGCTCAATGGATGATGTGATTTGCTGGTTTCACAAAGGGACCCGTGGATAGTAGATTATTCAAAGTAGGAATTAGAATTGATTTGACGTTAAATGCTCTTATGTTTTGGGATTTTCAGTTTGGAATAAAACAAAAAGAAAAGGGGATGAGGGTGAAGAAACTAGACTTATGCAAAACTACTCCTACGAACTTAAGAGACAAATGATGGATAGTGAAATTTAAACCAATCTTTGCTTCGCCAAGCATGGTACTACAACTAGACAAAGACGGTGCAATCTTCAATGGGTTTACAAAAAATATCCTATTACACAATACCACCATCAATTCAATCAATGCATATAGGTAATAGAATTCAAGTCAAGCAATTTCAATGTTCAAACTAAGCTTACACATCAAATTGAAAATCATTCAATTGAAAAAGGTATGAACTAATTCCACTATTTCCAACACCTATCGATCTTTCATTCATCTAAAATACTTGAAAACAAATTTACTCTATTGAAGAAGTCAATGAAACCATGCGGGCTCATAAAAATAACAAATGCTTAACTCTGAATCCACTTATTATTTAAACAGTAATAGTAGCAACAATTTCATAAATCTCTCCCTGAATAAATGAAATGAGTGGGGTTTATATAGGCACCCCAATTACAAAGCGACGGCCAAGATTAAATCTGAGATCAATGGCCAAGATTAAATTTGATAAACCCTAACCCTAAAAGCATAACCAACTCAAAGGACACATGGTGCAAGTAGAACAAGCCACTTGGAGTATGGAAAATGATGACACCTTGCAAATCACTCGAGCAAGTGGGAATCCATAATGCAATTCCCTTTGGATCGCTCCCTAGTTGCAAATGTAAGAAATTTAGCTAATACAGAATCAAGTTCCTCTATTGAGATACTTGGCACATAATCCAATTGCACTCTGATCACGTCCAAGGTTTCCAGGCATCGAGTGAAAGTACTTTCCCATCTATCCTCCCGCTTCTGAAAGTTATCCATGAAGGTCAAAAGGGAAGACATATTATCAAGCTGATTTTCTATAATAACCTACACTTCCTTGAAGTAAATGTTCATCACACTTTTCCTTAGTCCTTCTAAATCTAAGTTATTTGCATCATGATGCTCCTATCCTATCAATCCTTCAAGAGAAGTGAGGATTTTAAACTAAATTCTCTCAACTGTACTCCGAATAGCAGCACATTCTTCCTTTATTCCGTCATATGTCTTCTTTTTAGCCAATAAGGAATGATACCACCTGCTGAAATCATATGAGGCTCCTTCTTCGATAACACCTTCTTGGATCAATATTTGCAAAGAAACTTCCTTTAGAACCCTCAAACAAGGTATCACTTTGTCCTGTACGTACTGGAAATCTTCCCAATTGTCCTCAACTTGACTAACTTCAGTTATAAGCAAGGCAGATCTGTCATAAGTCTGAGCGCACTTCTCTAAGAATTGCTCCATCTATTTTGAAATATTGGTCACCCAACTCTTGGTTGCTTGACTCATGATCCTCATAGCTTCAAGAACATCAATGGATTCTGGAGTAAGAGATGACGGTGGAATAAAGGCCTCACCTTCTTGGCGCAAAGGAGCTGTTAGCTGCTGAATGAACTCTATCAACTTTAGATTTTCCAACTCTAGTCTTTCTTTCTTCTCCTCTGTTTTGTCAAACTTCTCCTTGATGGCTTTGGAAGTGTCTGCCGACTCATGGAAATCCTGATCTATCGTGGTTGGCCCAATGTCCAACGTTGTAACCTCGTAATCCATAGGAGTAACTTGATCTTTTGGCTTATCAATTTTGAGGACTGCCACCTATAAGATCCTGGATCCTGTATCATTCCTGGTAATATGAGAATACTTCTTAGGCTTCTTTGGTGTTTTAGCCTTGCCAATTCTCTCTAGGAAGTCTTGCATGCTTTCAACTGGTTGAACTTCATCCAGTGGTCTGGACTTTTTCATCAAAATTTCAGTCAACCAGGCTGGGATAGCGGGTAATTCCATCCCATCTTCTAACTAAACATCATCATTAATTCCTTTTAGAGCAAAAATTACCTCATCTCCTAGCTCTTCATTGTTCTCAAGGATCTCAGTATCTCCTGCACCTTCAATCATCAAAGTATCATCTCCTTCTACACACTCAGTGGGGCTCGATCTTGGAGAGAATCCAACTGTTCTAACTCTTGAAACTGAATTTCTTGCTCATAGCTTGGCTCGATATCAACAACGGATACCTTTTCGATCACTCCAACAGACAAAGTACTTGAAGATGATGGAATTTCAGTCACTTTCTGCTTCTTACTCTCCAATTCTTTATTAGCTGATTCTTTTTCCTCAGTGTGAAGGTTTTTACTCACCACCTTCCTCTTGCTAGGATATGAAAGTTCATCAAGACTTTCGCCAATTACTTCCTCCTGAGTTTCCTTATTGCTCAATGTGGCATAGGTAAGAAAAATTCCATCTTTTCTCAATTTTCTGATTTGATTGTCTACCCATTCCCTTGAGTATACAATAATGTCCTTCATCAATGTGTTCAAATCGGTCAACTCAGGTTGTGTCCAGTTAGGCAATAGGATAGGCTTATCTTTTTCTTGTTCAAATTGAGGATGAATGTAGTCCCCGTTGTCATTTACTTGATTAGGTAAAGGGAACAAGTCAAACCTTTTTACAAATTTAACTGGAATTCTGGACCAAGTCTTCTTCCTAACTCCATACTCGTCCACCAAGTTAGACCAATAATCTTTAATCTGCATAACATGAAGGGACTTCTTCCTGTGAACTCTCAGGTATGGATCATAATCGGACCTTGGATTATAAGTGCTGAATTTATAAAATTGCAACTCTACCCTTGCTGTTTTGGCTGATTGTAATGAGGGGAAGACTTCTAGCATTTTCCCAATTGCAACCAAAAAATCCACTCCTTGCTTGTTCTTTTTTGCCTGAATGGAGTCTACACATGCCAGTTGCCTTGCAACTTCAAGCATAACAATTTTGTCTGTTGGATGCCGAGGAAGTCTTTATGGAGCATCCAAGAATCCATGAACTCTTATATATGTGAAGGTCGGAAACTGGATAAAGCAGGATCCAAACTTGTCAAGCATCACCATAGCTTCTTTAGATAGCCTCCTTTGAACTATTCCTTGAATCACTTGCGTGATATACATAAGGAAGGCATCATTAGTTATTTTAAAATTGTCCCTGTAATGTAACTAGAGCTGCGAGTAACAATCATATGCTTTGAATTGATCTTTCCGGAGTCCAACTTCGCCTTTACAAATCAGTCCTCTATACTTGGTGAAACATGCCAAGATATAGACCACATAAGAACTCATATAGAAGGTTTTAGTCTTCTCTAGGTTTCTCAACTGGAAATCGATATTATCACTTATTAACTTCGCCCAATTTATAGCCTCCATTCCCAATATGATCTCCTCCACATACGAAAACATCCATACTTCGAAGAAAGCTCCTTGAGAAGTTCCCATAACTTTGTTCAACATATGAATCATATCACTGTATTCTATTTTAAAATCCGTGCAAATTAATCTCTTTGGCAACTTGGAGTGATGTCTTTTATGTTCCTTGATCCAGTTAGAATTGACTATATGTCCATACAAGATTCCTTGTCTTGATCGAACATGGCCTGTGTTTCTTGTTGAGTCCTATTCAACATTTTTCGATGATGGGGAATACCAAATACTTCCCTAACTGAATCCTCTGTAAAGTACGCTAAGGTGATCCCATTGGGTGTTTTTATGGATCTTGTCTGAGGATTGTACCTTCTAGCACACTCAACCATTAACTCATCGCACGGAACGGCAGGTGGAAATCCTATTGCTTGATGAAGTCTAGACTTAACAATATTTGTGGCAATAGGCATAGGCATTTCGTTCTGAGTGCCAAACTTCCTTCTCTTGTGTTGAATTGCATTAAACTGTTCAAAGTTTGTATCTACCACTTTCTTCCACTTTGAGGATAACTGGGATTCTGGGTAGAATTCTTTGAGGACTTCCTTTACTTGAGCTTCCCTGACTCCACCTCCCATGTTCTTCGGAGAAGACATTGCTTATGTAAGAAGCTCAAAGTTAGAAAATTTTAATAAATTTGTAAAAAGGCGATTTCTTGGCTAGAGAAAACTTAAAAAATTAATTAAAAAATCTAGAACTTGATTAAAGGCTGTGTAAAGAATAAATTCTTAATGAAAATTGATCCGCCCTTATTATCTTTAAAGAGCATTCATGGAAATTTAAATAATTTTCTGGATTTTTTAAGACTTTACTGAAGTTTTCTCCAATTTTCAATGAAAAAATCCTGTTCCCTTTCAAAATCACCAATGATAACCTTGCAGTTGCTTGAAAAATCTGGAAATGAAGAGAAAAAAAATCCAAGTCTATGTTCTTGAATTTAAGAAATTTGTTTGTAGCTGAAAAAGACTTTTTTCCCTTGAGAGAGGTTTTGCCTGTAAAAAATTCGACTTTGCAAATAATGAAAATAAGCTCACAAGATTGTCTTTTATAATAAAAACCTTCCCAAATTGGCTCAAGTCAACTTCTTCTTCTCATTAAGATGCCACGCAAACAAACGAAAAAGCAATCTTATCGTGATTTTTGACTTTTCAAACCAGGCGTCCCTTTTTGCTTGATAACTCAGTTTCAAAATAAAACTTAAGTTATTTCTTTTATTTTTTCCTTTAGCAAAATTCGACCCTCAAGTGGACTTTTTGACTTTTCAACTGGATTTCTCTTACCTAGGCGACTTTGCCTTAGAAAAATTTTCAATTTCACCTTGAAGAATTCGACTTTCAACTGGATTTTTCCACTTCCCAACTGGAATTTCACTTCAACTCAAATTTCCTAAATTCCAGTTCAAATTTTCATTTGCCTTGGTCGATTTTCACTCTATCCAACTGGAATTTCAATCTCTCCAGATAGATTTTTTTTTTTCAAATGGCGCACCTCTTCTAGACTTAGGCGAATTTTATCATGATTTGCTTGCCTTTTTTATTATTTTTCAATGATTTTCTCTCTTAGGCGCGATTTTGTCCAGTTGATTTTTTACCTTTGCATGCACTTTTTTCTCACTTTTCTCATATTGAATGCACCTTTTCTCTGCTTTTCTCATCTTGCATGCACTTTTTCTCTGCTTTTCTCATGATTTTTCTACCTCTGCTTGATTTCTGCTTGCTTTTTAGTTCCAAAAATGGAAACTTTCGACCCCACTGCCAGTGACAGCTAGCACTTTCTAAAAATAGAAACTTACTAAAAATAGAAAAAAGCAAAAAGCAACTTTCTAAAAATAGTAAATTCCAGATTGGTCCAGAAATGCCAAAAATGAAAAAAGCAAAAAAACAAAAAAGCAGAATCCCTAAAAAATAGGAAGTGTCAGAATTGAGCAAAAGCACAGGCGATCGTCATCTGCAGGGTCTTTGAAGCTCTTCCATGACATTTACGTTCAGTTTCAGGCCCAAATTCCTAACTTAGGTTGGATAATGACATCAAATTTTGATATGGAATTCCCAAATATCAGAGACTAATGAAATTGCTACTCAAAGCTAAACCCTAAGAGCAAACCAGTGAGGGTCCCCATTTGCAATGGGGCGATGTGTGGAAAAGGTCACAACAGGTATGTAATTTGAATTCAAAGAGGGCTACAATAAAAGGTTTAGACACCTTATCATCACTTACTCAACTCAGAAGTGTTCGCTTGGAGAGGTTGGTTGTAGCCACTATTCCCAAACAGAGCAAAGCAATGCAAAACTTAGACAAACTTTCTCTAAGCTTATGCGAAGGGTTTTTAAATATATGCACTTTCAATGACATCAACCTGCAAGAATTTAACTTGGACCACTGCAGCGATTTGGAGGAGTTGCCCCTTGCCATCTATCATATGCCCTCTACTCAGACATGGTCTATGACCAACTGCCATTTGGTTGAAGAGTTACCATATAATCTTGGAAATCTGAGCTCTCTAAGAATGTTAAGATTATCAGCATTACCAGTCTTGAAAGAGCTTCCAGTATCAATTGGAAAACTTGGGCAGCTAGAATATCTAGACATTTCACTTTGTGAGGGCTTGAAAGAACTTCTAGACGAAATAGGACAACTCAAGAAATTAAAAGAATTTGACATGAGAGAGTGTTCTCGTTTGAGGAGGTTGCCCAGAAGTGTATGTGGACTAAGTTCCCTAAAACATGTTATCTGTGATGAGAAGATTGGGAACCAGTGGTTAATAACTAAGGCCATTTCTATCCCCGAGCTTAGAGTTGAAATTGTGGAACCACAATTTACTTTGGATTGGCTTGACGATTGACTTCTTTTTCAGACTCTTCACACAGCTGAGGTATCTTTTGTATGTAGACCACTTGGCTCATAGCTTGAGTTCATTGTATTGGAAATCATTTATGGTTTTTGTATCACTCTAGGCTATATATTGGAGCTTGGGATAGGAGGAAAAATAAGTTGGTTTGCAGGTTTTGTAAGTAACAAAATGCTATAGAAATTCAGAGGGAGAAATTGTATTCTATTGAGAGATTAATACAAGCTTTGGATCTTTTTGGGTGTGGAGTTTTTCCCAAAGGGTTTCACCACGTATATATTGTGTAATGGTTTGCATCATGATTATTTCCTTCCATCTATGATTTATCACTATTATTATATACTTTAATGTTTTAAATTTGTAACATTCTTTTACTTGTAAGCTATATTCTATTTCTATAGTATTGGCTCTGAGAATCATCCTTGTCATCAATTCTCAATGCCATATGAAATTAACATGTTTTATTCTATGTTTGTTGTAGTTAATTATTGACTGATTTGAAATCAAGCTATACAAGTGGATGTTTTGGGGCTGCAAATATAACAGTTGATTGGTGAAAGATGTCTTAGTAGACAATGAGTGTAAAATTCTTCAAGTTCTTTTTCCACAAACTATCGGAGTTCTATGTTTTGAATGGGGTCATATTTAATTGTAGAGTGAAGAGTGGATTCATGGAGCTTCACAAGGGAAATATGATAATGCGAATTTTGTTGGAGTTTTCTGCAATTACAAAGGCAATCCTCGATATCTCTACTTACAATGTCCAAGACATTGAAATATGGTGTAAACATTGTTGTTGAATATTGGCAATTAAGCAAGGTCACTTGGTTTTGGGCTTCAAGTGAAAACACAATATACTGGAGGGGCAAAGTGAAGTCTGGCAAAATAAAGGGGCATTCAGTTATAGTGCATACCAGTTAGTGGTATAATTGTAATGTATAATATAGGGTTTTATATCTCTCCCCATGTTGAAGGGAGATATTTGTAATATAGAATGGAAAAATAAAGGGGCATTCAGTTATTGTGCATACCAGTTAGTGGTATAATTGTAATGTATAATATAGGGTTTTATATCTCTTCCCATGTTGAAGGGAGATATTTGTAATATAGACTCAAGTTCATAGCTTCAAACCTTAAATGCTATGCTCAACAGGGTTTTGGGGACGGGGAGTACCCGGTACGATGGGACAAGTTTTCGATACGGGGTACTTTTGGGTCATTTTTTAAGGGACGGAAGGGGACGGCTGACAAAAAAATAGGGAAAATTTTAAAAATATAGAGAAATTTCAAATGTTCATAGCATAACATTGATAAAGCATTCATTCTAGACATTGTATAAGTTTAATACATATCATTAGACTTGAATTGAGATTTCACATGAGAATTGACAAACAAATTAACAAAGTTCAAATGCTTTTCATTTTAAATGTGCATACATATCATATAAAAGTCTGATAATTATAACCAAAATGCCCAAAGGCTCCAAGTCTCAACTATGAAATGACATGATAAACATAAAACTAAGAAAATATATTGTTGTCCATGGTCCCTAATCAACAGAAGGTAGGTCTAAATCAACATCGCCCTCACCAGCAGAGCTCGAGTCTAAGTTAGTGTTAGTGTCCATGCCAATAGAAGGATTTTCCTCAACCAATGGAACACCAACCAATCCCTCATGTGCATCCTCCTCAATTTGCATAGCATCTTCAGGATTAACAGCCCAACGTAAGGTTGGAGTCTGATGATACTCACTAGACTGGCGATCCTATAGCCGTAAAGCACTGTGTACTGCCACCAACTTCTCCGATCGTCTAGAGGTAAGAAAATTCCTCTTGATTGATTGGATGAAGCTATATGTGGACCAATTCCTCTCTACAACAGAGGAATTGACAACCTATGAAAGAAGGCAAATGGCAAGTAATCTCAACTCTGGTGCATCCTTCCCATGTCACGTCCACCATCCAATAGGGTCGGTTTGAGCCAATGTAGCTCTATCCATCCTCACCTCTAGTTTTCCAAAGGTTGGACCACATAGATTGACAAATGCAAGTCACTGTGTGCGAAGTATGGTAGATTCCTCTGAAGTATACATTTTTGTAAGGGCATTCATGAAGCCTTCTTTCACCTCTTCATCATGAGATGGAGCCACTCTCCCAGGCCTTAGTGCATACCATTTCAGATTGAGAGCATAGGCTGCCATATGAAGTGGGGTGTTCATAATGTCCCATCGTCGCGTCACAATGGGCCAAATATGCTCCTCATAAAATGTCAAAGAAGGGTCCTTGCTATAAATTGCTTGCTTGACTTGTCCAAGCATACTATCAAAGGTCTCATAAATCTCTCCAAGGCTAGGAGAGTCAGTATCAACATATTTAATCACTTGCACAATAGGCTAGATGAAAGAGCATACATATTTGCAAGTGCAAACAAGTTACAAAAATTAAAATCAGCTAGGCTGCTAGCCTATAAATATTAAATAATAAAATGAAAATCAGCAAAAATAAAATTTAATAATTCAAATAAATAATAAAATCAACAATGCCAATTTTCTTACCTCATTGTGGACCACCAGTCATCATCAAGGATTTTTTGTTTCACCCTTTTTCCCTCTGCTGTGCTTGACTCTTGCCATCTACCCCACTCTACATTGACCATCATTAATTGTAGAGCCTCTTGGACCTCAAGCATCCTCTCCAATAAAATGAAGGAGCTGGCATATCTAGTCTCCATGGGCTTGAGGAATTCCTTCCTCGAAAATGTTCTAAACAAAGCAATTGAAGTCTGATGGTTGCAAATGAACATTTGCACCTCTCTAGCCTCTGCAACCACTTCCTTCACCCAATCTGTCTTCCCAATTTCCTTCAAGGTATTGTTCAATGCATGCACGCAACAAGGGGTCCAAAAAATGTGCTTATAAGCACTCTCCACCATCAATCCAGCTAATTTACACATACAGGCTGAATCGGTCACTACCTGGCAATGGCATATCATCAAGTTGATATGAGATTACTAGATTAGTATAGAATATAGATATCAAAATTTCAAATAACTAATAAGAAAATCAAAATAAAAAATAAGAAAGAAAGAAAATCATACCTGCACAACATTAGAGGCTCCAACCTCCTCTATAGCATCTCTCAAAATATGAAATTGGAAGGTTGCATCCTTCCTTTTGCCCGAACAATCTACAACTCTAAGAAAATA